>MDKI01225109.1:0-31463 GCA_005239505.1 Nicotiana paniculata
TTCAACCCTTCCAGGAATGTGAAGATCTTGTCTTTGTCCCCCATGTCGCGGATGTTCAGCATGAGTGCGGAGAATTCTCGCACGTATTCCCGCACCAACTTGGTCTGGTGGAGCTCTCGTAGTGTTCTCCTTGCATTGTACTCAACATTTTCGGGGAAGAACTGTAGGCGTATGGCTTCCTTTAGTTCCTCCCATGTCTCCAAAGCATCTTCACCGGCCCTGATGGCTTCGTACTTCACTCGCCACCAGAGCTTAGAATCACCCTGAAGATACATGGCAGCAGTTGCTACCTTCTTGGCTTCTTCTAGGCCTCCCACGGCATCGAAGTATTGTTCGATGTCGAAGATGAAATTTTCCACTTCTTTAGCATTCCTAGCCCCACTGTATGGCTTTGGCTCAGGAATCTTCAGTTTCTGTGTCAAGGGGGCGACGTTCACAGCACCCCCGATTGGGTTTCCACCGCCTCGAAGCAAGCCTCGTAGAGCAGCATTGACAACATTGAGCTGACCTGTCAAGTTGTCGATAGTTTGCTGCATGGAAGTCATCCTGTCTGCCTCATGTGCCCTGTGGGCTAAATCCTCGGCGCGCTCCTGCTGGAGGCCCTCGAATTTATCAAAAATTTCGGCTGCCTCAGTAGCTGCCGTTTGTCGGTCTCTTTCAGAGTCGCGGCTGATGTTTTCTATGTCAACTTCGACCTGGGCCATTCTGCGTTCCAGGTCGTCCAACCTTTGCCCTAGGCTGGTTTTTAGTTCTGTCACCGTATCTGCGATGGGTCGTAGTACGCCAACCATCTCCTCAAGGGTCGCAATGCGGTCCCCAAAATTCACCATCGTTAGAAATGATGGTAATGCCAATGCGTTCCCTCATCTGATGTCGAGCCTGGGCTCTGATACCAACTATTACACGGCGCCTTCCTGAGGTCCTTTGGAAGGGCGACGTAAGGCTAAGCAACCGATGTCAAGGTGGTTATTGTCCGCCAAGTGAGGTCCCCTCCGCACGCTAGACGAGATTGTCAGTGCCGTGCAGGAAAACCAATGCCAACAATTTGAGAGAACAGTAATGAGAATTGAATAAAAGCTTGATTGAATTAATGAAAGTTGTTACAAAGAGAGCAATGCGGTGTCGAGGGGTAGAGACACCAGTACAGAGAATTGCTTGCTAGAAAATGTTTTATTGCATGATCCCCCCTAATAATGCTTAAAAAAATAAACCAAAGTTACAGGAATAGACTAAAATATGCTAGAGAAACATAAGGAAAGTACATGGAATAAAAACTACTCTAATAATACAGGAAAAAGGACTTAGTTTTCTATAGGGGTAGAAACATGTTCGTTGTCAGCTGCTTGTGGCTGGGCGCTCACGAGGGAAATTGGTGGAGGCGATAGAGGCACATGCGCGCTTGTCACTTGGCGCGGCCAAGACCACAGGGCCGTCCGTGGCGCTAGGCGTTGAGAGGCTTGTTGGGACGCCACGGGGCGCGTCCAAGGGGTCATGGGGCATGGTTGGAAAGCCGCCCATGACATTAGACATGCTTGAATATCACTTTACAGGAATGAATAACATAGACATCATGAACTGCTAAGAGTAGAACCACTTATGGAATAGCATTACGTTTAGGTATCGTTACTTGGATCATTCCAAAGGAAAGAAGTATTAGTCTTAATATACCTTTAAGGACAACTTTCTACTTGTATCCATGAACTATCCCCTCCACGCCTCAATCTTATATGCCAAAACTAGTCTTCTTCCACGTTACTTCACTACAAGATAGTTCCAATTTGCTATTATCCGGAGGAAACTAATGTGTGTATAATATCTATGTCATTTTCTGCATTTTCCTCAATCATAGAACTTAGTATCCAAGAAATAAAATCCCTTGCCAAATATCATGTTGATGAAGGCATAACCAACGCTACATTTGGTCTTGAAACCAATAGGCAAGTATAGGCAACCCTAATTACCCATTTTTTGTACTAATTTCCCCCTATTTTCACCACTAATCAATCCATAAATCACACATAAATGAGTTTTAAGTCCAAAAGTCTTACCTCCACGAAGAGCCTTCCATTTTCCTCTTCAAAACCCCTCAAAAAACTTCAAAATCCGTGCAAAAATGGTGGATGAATAACCAAAATCCGCTAAAGGTCCTATTTATATGTTCTGCCCAGGGATTTCCGCACCTGCGGCCCAATTTCTTGCACCTGCAGTCCTAGGTGCGCACCTACGAAAAACACTTAAATGCACCTTTCCGCACCTCCGATCAAATTTTCGCACCTACGACTCTGCATGTGGGGCCCCAGCTCCGCATCTGCGGTCTTCCTCCTGTCCACCAAAATCTGCATCTGCAGTCTTGTGTCCGCTTCTGCGGGCTCGCACCTGCGGTCCCCTATCCGCAGGTGCGGTTACACCAGCACCAGCAGCTTCAGTTGCAATTTTCCAACTTTAAATCCCCTGATGGCTATCCGAAATCACCCTGAGCCCCTCCGGACCCCAACCAAAAATAACAACAATTCCCACAACCTCATTCGAATTTAGTCGAGCCTTCGAAAAATCCAAATCAACACTAAAACAAAAAGATCACATCGGATTCAAGCCTATGAATTTTGAGATTTCTAAATTTCACCAATGATGTCGAAACCAACAAAAACATGTCTGAATGACCCAAATATTTGCACACATATCCAAAATGACACTACGAACCTGCTCTAACTTCCAGAATTCCATTCCGACCCTTATAGCCTATTTTCCACTGCCGACCGAAAATCACCAAAAATTAACTTTTGCCAATTCAAGCCTAATTCTACACCGGACATCAAAACCACATTCCAAACACACTCCTAAGTCCCAAATCACCTAAAGAATATATCCAAGCCATAAAATCTACATTCTGAGGTCGTTTACCAATAAGTCAACTTCCGGTTGACTCTTCCAACTATTGAACCAAGTTAAGAGACTAAGTGTCTCATTTCTCTCCAAAAATCGCTCCGAACCCGAGCCAACCAATCTAACACAACATAATGAAGTTGAACCACATGTAATGAAGCAGAAATAGGGGAAACGGGGCTATTACTCTCAGAACGACCGGCCGAGTCATTACATCCTCCCCCACTTAAACATACATTCTTCCTCGAACGTGCCAAGAGTTGTTCTCCAACACTGCCAAACTGCCTCTTAACCTCACCATGCACATACATGAGGTTGACCCCACATCACCCCATCCCATATAGGTCCAATAGCACAACTCAGTTGATATTTCAAAATCCCACCTGACCCACAAACCTTAGAACCAAATTCCCACTTCTGAATTAATTTACAAGATCAAAATTCCACTACTATAAACTGAACAAGTCTGAACACGTTGTACCAATCCATATCTGTAACCAAACATGTAATCACAAAATATACCGCATGACTCAAACACCCATAGTGATAACTCCTAATCATAATATCTTCTCAAAACAACCCAATAGTGGTACATATCCTCTTTTCAAGAAATGACTCGCTCTAACACATCCATATACTGCTGATGATGAAAGAAACACGTAGAAACTAGCAACCATTCGTCCGCCCAGTCAGACATGAAGCTCTCTCAACTTATAATTTTCCTAATCTCATATAAAGATTAAAAATTTTCATACTCTTAATTATTAAAATGGTAAACAGATAACCTTATTTTCTTGTGAGAAAATAATTTTATCTTTACAATAAAAAATCTCATAAACTTTCTCAAATTATGTGTATAATTTAAAGTATATTCGAAAGTAGTAATATTAATAACTATATAAAATCATATTTTTCAAACCTTTTTTTTTTACAAAAGATGTTCCACTCCAAATATCATATCAAATGTATATAACTGTATCAATGTTGTTAGACTTACGGGGTATTATAATAACATAGTCACAAATCCTCTATAATCTCATGAATAGTCTTAATCCTTTCAAGCACATATGTATTATTATGACTTATCCTGATATTAAAGTACGGGATGTAACATCCTTCCCCCCTTTAGAACATTCGTCCTCGAATGTTAACTCTTAGAGATTTACAAAAATATCAGTAGGGTCTCCTCTGTAAATTAAACTAAAACCAAAACTATATCCGAAGTCTCGATTATTCACAACCTTTTGTACTTGAGTATCTCGTATTTTCTTCACCTTTACCTTACTTACTTTTTAATCTCGCATTGTATCTTGTCTTTCTTTCATAATCTCCTTTCAACATAGATGGAAATTACGTTTAAAACTATACTGTAATACATGCACCTCTAGTGCATACAAAATCTGGCGAAAACTTCATACTGACTTCTTACGACTCAGCTCTTTGGCACGATCTGGAAACAAAAGAAGGATAACAATTCCTAAATGCCCTACAGTCTCTCAATTATAAACGTGGCGCGCAACACACCCATAAGTGAGACTCTACTAGGCACGGTTTTGTAGAATTTCTAGGACACGACCCACTCTGATACCATATTGTCACGCCCCAAACCTAGGGAGGCGTAGCTGGCACCAGGTGCCGAGCTGACCCGAGCGAACTACTCTGTAACTCATGATCATTCGACCAAAACTAAAACATACATAGGTCGAGTTAGTTGAACTCATTCCTTTCATAACTATCATGGGCCCACATGGCCACAACTCTTAATGTACAACTGTAAGTGGAAAACACTGTATCACTAAACCATTTTTCTTAAAACATGAATATATATGGGCCGTCAAGGCCTCTGACATACTGTACAAAATGAACCTCTGTCTATAAAGCCTCTAAGATTATTTGACATCAAATGGGACAGGGTACCGACCTACCCATAAGTATGTAGCAAAACTCTGACCTGATGACTCATAGACTCGACTGTACTCCGAATGAGGTGGATTCTTACCGATCCTTTGCTCAATGCCAATCTTATCTAATATGAGGGCTCATCAAACTAATTATATATAACTACATGCATGAATACAGCGTCCCCAACAAAAGGAGGTTAGTACGAATAATGTACCGAGTATGTAAGGTGGGACTGAACAAAACAAAAAGTCAACATGTATTTAAGACATTTAAAAATCAACCTGCATCTCTGAAGCGCCACCGTATATGTGACTTATTATACTTACATATATAATACTTCTCTTTGACACTATTTCTATTATCCATATCGTATGATGCATGACTGCCTAACTGATCAATGGTAACTGCTTGACTGGTCGTAGTGCGATGGTAAATTCATGACTGCCCGACCATTCCGTACCACGGTGCTAAATCAAGATGCATGTCTTCCCAACAAGAAGTATCATGGTGGTAAATGAATATGTATGACTTCCCAACCGGTGGTAAATATCGATACATAACTGGCCAAACGGCGGTATCTGCCCGACCAGCCGTAGCACGATGGTAAATGTATGAAGATGCATGTACATGTATCACTATCTTATAAGCGTTAACATCTTTATCAAATACTTCAATAGGGAACTAGATACATACTTAGACATGCTTGAATATCACTTTACAGGAATGAATAACATAGACATTCTCAACTGCTAAGAGTAGAACCACTTAAGGAATAGCATTACGTTGATGTATCGTTACTTGGATCATGTCAAAAGAAAGAAGAATTAGCCTTAGTATACCTTGACGGCCAACTTTTTACTTGTATCCATGAACAATCTCCTCCACGCCTCAATCTTATATGCCAAAACTAGTCTTATTCCATGTTACTTCACTATAAAGAAGTCTGCAATTTGCTATTATCCGGAGGAAACCGATGTGTGTATAATATCTACGTCGTTTTCTGCATTTGCCTCAATCATAGAAATTAGTATCCAAGAAACGAAATCCTTTGCCAAATATCATGTTGATGAAGGCATAATCAACGCTACATTTGTTCTTGAAATCAACAGGCAAGTAGAGGAAATCATATGTATTCTTATGAGTCTTGTCAATATTTGCTGTGAGTAGCATCTTTTAAGTGTACTTGTTTGGGATGTTTTTAAGTATTAATGTAGTCTTACTATCTTCTCGAAGACTCATTTTATTCATGCCGCCTATTTAACTAGATTTATGAGTCATTTAGTTAATCCTATATGGTTGACACGTTCGGGCGAGGGGGCTCAAGACTTATCCAAAATTTTATAATTAACTAACTAATCTTCAACAAAAATCATTAATTAACCAATTATTCACATAATTAAGAATTATTTAAAATACTACCCACTTTTAGCACACTTTATATATGGCCTGCTATCATGGTCATGTGGTACTGTATAAAATAAATACATACACTATTATTTCAGTAAAACATCCATGTAAAAGTATATATATTTTCTCAACTTATAATTTTCCTAATCTCATATAAAGAGTAAAAATTATCGTACGCTTAATTCTTAAAATAGTAAAAAGATAACCTTCTTTTCTTGTGAGAAAATAATTTCTATCTTTACAATAAGGAAAATCTCATAAACTTTATCATATTATGTGTATAATTTAAATCATATTCGAAAGTAGTAATATTAATAACCATATAAAATTATAGTTTTGAGAATTGGGTAAATACTGCAACTTTATTAATTGAGATTGATTTATCTCGCATATTTTGATATTATTGGGTCATTTTTGGCTAGATTTTGCCCGAGCGAAGGTGAATCTTAAAGGAAAAGCATTTTTAGAGTATTTATTGGGGTTATTTGAGGTGAGTATCTTTTTTAGAGTATCTATTGGGGTTATTTGAGACAAGTATCTTGTCTAACCTTGTGTGAGGGAAATTACCCCGTAGGAATTGGTCTAATTTGTATATTTGTGCTATGTGAATCGAAGTGTACACGAGGTGGCGAGTGTGTACAAGGGCATATGGGTGGTTTGTGATCGGATTAAACCTTAGACTATTAACATGCCTAAAATTGGTGTTGTTTACTTTATCAAACATTCTGTATTGTTGAATACTCCCCGCACTTTTATGTTATTGTCATGTTCTTGTGCACCTTATTGTTGATTTGTGGGCTATATCATGATGTGGATGTGAGTATTGTTGTTTTTTGATATTGTGGCACATGTGAACATGTTGTGCTGGTTGATTGATGTTGTGTGGAGTATAAGGCTAGAGAGCTGCGTATGCTGAAATATAAGGGGTAGTTTTATTGTGATGCGCATGCGGCGAGATAAGGGTCGCTTATGCGCATACGGGGACATAATGGGATCATTTCATTATGATGTGCACGCGGTGGCATAAGGGTGGAATTGTTGATTATGTTACATGATATTTCAGGGTGTTCCCTTGTTATTGTTCAAGTGTCGAAATGGGGTTGATGTTTTGATCACATACTTGTTCTCTTAAATGTTTCTACCTTGTATTTTTATCAGTTATTGGTTGATTTGAAATTCTATCACATGTTCCACTATTAGTTGATACTTGGTTAGTAAAGAAGGGTTATTCTACATTGAGTTGTTGTTGCACGTTCTTTTAGGTTATTGATATCTCTTTCGTCAAGCTTTCCATTGTCAGTTTTCTTTTAATATCTTGCACATGTTATTTGGGTAGTGAGTTTCATGACTTGAACCTCGTCACTACTCCATCGAGGTTAGCCTTTATACTTACCGGGTACCGCTCGTGGTGTACTCATGCTATGCTTATGCCCATTCTTTGTGCAAATCTAGCTACTTCAGACCGAGATGATCGTTAGTAGGTTCCAGCACTGTTGGCGACTTCAAGGTATCCTTGTTGTTCTGTCTGCATGCCTCAGAGTCACCTTTTTATTTTTTTTCTACTTTTGGACTTGCTATGTACTTCATGTAGATCTTATGACTCAGTATTACTAGATTTAGGGAAGTTACTTATGGTATCCATGATTGGAATTTTTTATCATGTTTCTCTGTTCTTATTAAATTTGCAGTTGGTATATTCTATTGATAATGTTATGTGATAGGCTTACCTAGTCTTAGAGACTAGGTGCTATTACAACCCTTATGGTGGGATTTTGGGTCGTGACAAATATGGTGGATTTTGAGGCAATTATGGATATGGATTGGTTGTCCCCGTATCCTGCCATCTTGGATTGACACACCATGACTGTGACTTTAGTCATGTCATGGTTACCTAAACTAGAGTGGAAAATAATCCTTGGAACATTCAAGATTTGAGTGTGGATGTTCCTTCTATGGATTCGGTACCGATTGCGAGGGAGTTTCTGGAGGTATTCCCTGCAGATCTACCAGGCATACCACCTGCTAGGGATATTGACTTGGTTTTGGGCACCCAACCCATATTTATCCCACTATATAGCATTGCTTTAATTGAGTTGAAGGAATTGAAGGAGCAGTTTTAGGATTTGCTTGATAAGGGATTAATTAGATTGAGTATTTCTTCTTGGGGTGTGTCGGTGATATTTGTGAATAAGAAGGATGGTTCTATACGGATGTTCATTGATTATTGACAGTTGAACATGGTTATCAAGAGCAAGTATCCATTGCCTCGTATTGATGATTTGTTTGACCAATTTATGGTGCTGAAGATTGATTTGAGGTAAGGATATCATCAGGTGAAGATTAGAGCTTTGGATGTCTCGAAGATAGCTTTTAGGACTTGTTATGGTCATTATGAGTTCTTGGTCATGCCATTTTTGTTGGCTAATGCTCCAACGACCTTCATGGATTTGATGAACTGGATGTTCAATCCTTATTTTGATTCGTTCATGATGGTGTTCATTAAGTGGTCTACCCTCGTTGTAGAGAGCAGCATGAGCACCGCTTAAGAGTAGTACTTCAAACTAAGGATTGGAAGCTTTATACTAAGTTTTCAAAATGTGAGTTCTTGTTGGATTCAGTTGCATTCGAGGGTCATGTTGTGTCTAGTGATGGTATTAAGGTTGATCCTAAGAATATTGAGGGAGTCCATAATTGGCCAAGACCAACTTCAGCTATGGAGATTCGGAGTTTCTTAGATTTAGTAGGCTACTACCATTATGTTCTAGAGGGGTTTTAATCCATTGCAACCCTATTGACCAAGTTGACCCAAAAGTGGAAATGGGAGCGTATTACTGTGGACTTTATGGTAGAACTGCCACGAACTTTAAATAATTTATTCTATTTGGGTCATTGTTGATAGTTTGGCGAAGTCTGTGCATTTCATACCGTTGTTGACTACTTATACTTCGGAGAGTTGGCCCAGATCAATATAAGGGAGATTGTTCATTTTCATGGTGTACATATTTCTATCATTTCGGACGGGGGTACTCAGTTCACATCTCACTATTAAAGAGTTGTTCACTATGAGTTGGGTACAGAGATTGAGCTTTGTATGGTTTTTCACCTACAGACAGATGGTCATTTTCAGCGGACTATTCATACTTTTTAGGATGTGTTGAGGGCTTTAGGGATTGACTTTGGAGTTCATTTGGATCAGTTCTTACCTTTAGTAGAATTTTCTTTATAACAAAATTTAGCAGTCCAGCATTCAGATGGCTCTGTATGAGGCTTGTATGGCCGATAGTGTCGATTTCCTATTGATTGGTTTAATCCTAGTGAGGCTAGGTTGTTGGGTATTAACTTGGTTTGGGATGATTTCTTAAAATGAAGTTTTTTCATGAGCGACTTCATACTGCTCACTATGGACAAAAGAGTTTAGGTCTATGATATGGCGTTTATGGAGGGTGAGAAGGTACTTTTGAAGGTTTTACCTATGAAAGGTGTGAAAAGATTTTGGAAGAAGGGAAAGTTGAGTTTGAAGTCATTGACATGTTTAGATTTTGAAGTCATACTGGTATTTATGTTTCTCTGCTTCGGAAGTGTCATGAAGACAAGTTGGAGGTTTTGAAATTCGTCACGGTGCAGCTAGATGAGAATCTGGCTTATGAAGAAGACAGGCCCAAGGATACACATGTTTGAAAGCTCAGGCCCAAGGAGATCGTGCCTTTGAAGGTGTTTTAGAGATTCCAACCGAGCAAGGAGGCCACTTAGAAGACTGAATCCAATATGTGAAGCAGATATCCACATCTTTGTGGCAGCTCATGCAGATTTCTAAACCCGCTCGAGAATGAACATTTGTTTAAGAGGTGGAGAATGTAACGACTTGACTAATCGTTTTGAGTATTAGAACCCCTGATACCTTATTTTATATTTACCGTATGTGTATCTGATTCTTTATAACTTGTGGGAATGGATGGCTTGGCTTCAGGAAGGTTCAAGAGTGAATTTAGAAAATTTAGTTTCATTTTGGAAGCCTTAAGTTGTAAGAGTTAACCAAGGTTTGACTTTTGGAAAAATGACATTGGAATTGTGTTTTGATGGTTCCAATAGGCTTCCATGGTGATTTTGGACTTGGACTTATGTTCGTATTTGGTTTTATATGTTCCTAAAGGATTTTGGCTCTATTTGTCGAAGGTTAGCAATTTGAAGGATTAGAGAGTTTACAGATTAGTCTGTTAGTTGATTTTAATATTATCGGACTCCAATTGTTGTTTTGGGACTGAGAATAGGTTTGTGTTGTTGAATGGAACTTGTGTGCAAAGTTTGGTTGAGATCTGAAGTGCCTAGGTACAAATTGGATGTTTGGTCGGAAATTTAGAAGTTTATAAACATAAGAAAATTCAACATGCGATTTGGTCCTCGATTCTTATATGTAATGTTTTCGTGTGCGTTTTGAGACTTTGTATGAGGATGGGTAGTGTTTCTAGACTTGTTAGAATGTTTGGACGGGGGATGGGGTGAGTTTCGAGGTTATTTCAAACCATTTTTGGAGTGATTGGAATTGCGGTATCTGGTGCGTCTCAGCTGCGAGGATTTGTGCGCAGATGAAAAGGGTTCACCTGCGGAGTTCTATGTTCCACTGGGAAGTGTGTCCAATCAAGGCAGGTCCACACCTGCGGTTGGAGATTGCAGATGCGAGGTCGCACCTCCAGAGGAATGGTCGCACCTGCAAGTGCAACAAATTCAGTAGTTTTCTCGCAAAAAGCAGAGTTAGGTTGGGAGCTAGAGCCGTGCAAAAGTGCATCTTTGAGCGCCCAAGCGATGTCGCTCTACGGCTAAGTGTCCGCATATGTGAAAATTCCTGACATGATACTGCAAGTCGAGCCTTAGTTCATTTTTCATATTTTGAGTTTTAGAGATCGGGAAGAGGAAATTTTGGAAGATGTTGTCACCAAAATATTGAGGGTAAGTAATCTCTACTTAATTTTTATCATTCATCTTGGTTCCCCGTGGATTTCTACCCCTAAAAGATGGAATTTTTAATTAAAATTTGTGGCTTTTGTCTACGATCTAAGAGAGTATATTTGGGGTTTTGAGTATCGATTTGGACTTGTATTTGGGATCTAATCACATAGTTGGACTCGTAGGGTCATGGGTTGACTTTTGTTAACTTTTTCATAGCTGATTAAAGATTGAAGCTTTATTATTTGGAATTAATTTCTATGACCTTATTAGGTATTGTTCGGGTAGATTTGAGCTGGTTGGAGGTGAACTTTAAGGAAAAAATGATATTGTAGTGTTGAGTTTGTTTCGAAAAGAGGTACATATCTGGGTTAACCTTGACTTGAGGGAAATAGGTTGTAATTGACTAACATGCTATGTGCTAATTATATTGTGTCAATGTATATGCATGTTGACGAGTGTATATGCCTTTTTCATATGTCAATGACCATGCTTAGACCTTGTTGAGAGATATGAGCGAGATAGCTCATGAAATATTGATTTGCCTATTGTACCTTAGACTTGCTTATCGTTTCCATAGCAGATTATGCTTATTCACCACTCTATTCTGGATTTATGCACTTTACCATGCTTGAGATTAATACACATGTGTTTAGTAAGTATGAGAATTTTTGCCTCATGGGTATTCTCATGTGGATTGGTATATTGGTAGAATTGGTTCACATGGTTATGATTATGAAGTTATTTTTGCAAAACTTGTTGAATATTTCTCCCATTTGAAGCTTGTATTGTTATGGTCCCTCTATTATTTTGTTTTCTGCCTATTACTTACAAAACTTTATAAAGTGAGTTTTTTGTTTAGCCTCGTCACTACCTCGTCGATGTTAAGCTCAATACTTATTGAGCACATTCGGCCGGTTGTACTCATACTACACTTCTACACTTCTTGTACAGATTCAGGTATTGGTACCAGCAGAGTCCTGAGAGGTGCTTAGATTTTGATGTTGGGAGACTCGAGGTAGTGTTGCATGCTCATTTGAAGGTCTTGAAGTCACCTTTCCATTATCTTCATTAGTGTTCACTTAATTTAGACAGTGCTCTGTTATTTAAGACTTTATGTTAAGCACTCATTAGAGTTCATGTACTCAATGACACCAGTTTTAGGGGTTGCATGTTGCTCCGGACTACTTTAGAATATTTATATGTCTATCTATTATAATTGAATGCTGGTATTATATCTGTTAGTTTTCCTAGTTGGCATGTTAGGTGTCATCATAATTTTTTGTGGGATTTTAGATCGTGATACCTATGCTCTTTAGTATCCCTCGATAAGTTGAATAAAACTTAGTAAAAGCCTTTGCAATCCCTTCTAGGCCTATTATAGAATAAATAGATGAATATTTGTTTGAGAAGAATATATTGAGGTCCTTCTAGCCCTCAAGACAGATTTTTCTTTCTAATCTCCCTTGGTTAACCATTGAATCTTGCTCTTTTGTCCCAGGAATTTATCTATGGCCTTCTATCTATTACATTCTTATGTCAGATTGTTCTCCTTATTGATCAACTCATTGCCCATAGGATACCTCTGTATTTTAGCTTGGCATTCTAATTGTTCCTCTATAGCATTTTAAGCCTTGATCTCCACATCACAGAACATTTTCTTATTTATCTGTTTAAGAACACTCTTGGGTCTATTAATCTTCGCTACCAACTGATATAGATTTGTGCATATTAGGACCCCAGTTGGACCCAATTTTCTCCTTTGAATCAGAAGCCCTTAACATTTAAGTTTACTACTTCAATTATTCTAATGGGATAAGTTGGGAAAAGGCAGAGTCCAGTTTTTTTTAGCAAATATACCACTAGGCAAGCTGCCTAGTGGCTAATATATAAATAAAATCCCAAAATGGGTCCAATGCTTACAAGATGTCCAAACCATAATAGAAGTTGCATGAAGCTACTAGCTACTAAAAAGATAGAAAATCTAAAGTCTAATAAACTAGCTATTACAACAAAATAAGTTGAGTGCTTCCTTCTCCTGTCAGTGTATGTGAATCCAATTGCCAGTGGTAAATACCAAGCAGCACCTCAAGCTCTCACCAGGCTCCAGGGTATACTATCCATATGCTAAAATGAATTCCAAACATCTCCACCACAGAGTTGATGTCAGCATAGTCTTCCAAGTGTAGCTACTATATCATCTCCATATGCAGTGTAGTGAGTTTGTTCAAGTATTAATGATATGGGCACACATCAAATTTAACATGTAAAAGTACCTGCCTTTAGGCAGGCTTTGCAAGGCAAAATCCAGGCTGGGGCAGGATTTAGTCAGGCCTTGCAACGCAAAAGCCAGGATGGGGCTGGCTTTAGGCTGGCCTTGCAAGGCAAAAGCCAGGTTGGGTCTGGCTTTAGGCTGGCCTGCAAGGCAAAAGCCAGGCTGGGGCTGGCTTTAGGCAGGCCTTACAAGGCAAAATCCAGGCTGGGGTTGGCTTTAAGCAGACCTTGCAAGGCAAAGGCCAGGCTGGGGCTGGCTTTAAGCAGGTCTTGCAAGCCAAAAGCCAGGCTTGAGGCTGGCATTAAGCTGGAGACGCAAGGGTAAAGCCAAGCATACTCAAGCTTTAGAAACTGTGCATTTTTGTGATCTTGTAAGCTTATATCCTTCCCTTCCAGAACCTTTAATGTCAACATCATTCTAAACATTGCTAAACCATCCTCATATTGAGCATAAAACCTTGCTAATACCACTGAGAAATGATTCAACAATCTCCAGAGATACAACATAACAGGTTCAACCTCTTCCTTAATATTTGAACATATCAAAAGTAGAATAAATTTCACCATCCAATACCTGCTTATCACATTTGGTCCTATACAATATTAAAACACCCCAGAATAAGCATGTGACCATGCTAAT
The DNA here is from genome assembly GCA_005239505.1 of Nicotiana paniculata. NCBI lineage: Eukaryota > Viridiplantae > Streptophyta > Magnoliopsida > Solanales > Solanaceae > Nicotiana > Nicotiana paniculata. Next base: position 14,048 of record MDKI01225109.1, read on the forward strand.
ACCACTGGAAAGTACCTTAATAGCATACTGAATGAGACATAAAAGAAATATGCAAGTATGTGCAGATTCCAATCATGTGAAGCCATCAGTTTAGGGCTATTCTCTTTGCTATTCTAACCCTAAGGTTAGGAGTTTGATACTTTTCTAAATTAATCAACCTCCTCCCTGTACTAGGCAGTTCATAGAATGAGTGAAACTCAGATGTACCTGCAAAAAAAACACAATGTTAGCTATAAAATCTGCCATTGAGTTGCCTTCTCTGAACACATGTTGAAAGATCACATTGAAGTTACCCCTAATCTCTATAATTCCTTCACATCATTTGCAATTACCCAAAGAGGATCACATTCCCCTTCTATCACTTTCTTCATCACTAATGAATCAATCTCCAATATGAGAGGGTGAAGATCATGCTCCACACAGTATTCCAATCCTTGAAGAATAGCCTTAGCTTCAGCCACCATATTAATTGTCACCCCCAGGTCTACTGCACTTTCATACACCACATCACCTTCATCATTCCTCACACAAAAGCCTAATGAGCTAGGATCGGGATTTCCTTTTGAGGCTCTGTCAGTATTGCATTTGTACCAACCATGAAAAGGAAGCTTCCATGTTACTATTGTAGTGATCAATATAGGTTTATATCCTTCAAAATATTGAATTATGTCTGGCCATAACAATGGAATATTAGGCATCCAAGCATACCTCACTCTTTCCAGTTGATGCAATGTCCTATTGATCTCATGAATCACCCTATTTGTGGACACTGAACCCCCATGTTTACCTGCATTTCTTCTCTTCCAAAGTTCCCAAGTGATAATAGTTGGTAATGCTTGAAACAATGGCTTTAACTTTTGACAACAATGAGCATACCACCAATGCCTTATAATCTGCTTCAATTGAATCAATGGCACAGTAATTCTAGCAGCCCCGATGAATAAGTTCCATACTTTAGAGGCAGTAGGACTTGTGAAAAATATATGCTCAATAGATTCCTCTTGGGGATGCTGACAACACCAACACCTAGACATCACCATTTGCCCTTGCCTCTTCCACATGTCATCAGTGGCTATTTTCTGCCTCCATAATCTCCACAAGAAGAAGGATATCTTGAATGGTAGGCCTTTAATCCACATTAACTTAAATTCCTGATTAGGATCATCCTTATGCCTTAATATTTTCCAAGCACTGCTAACACTAAACTTGCCCGAAGGAGTTGGCATCCAGTATGGCCTATCCCAGTATCCCTCACTGCCTTTAATGAACATTTAGACTTATATGTTCTGCAATATCCTCATTGAAGGTTTGATCTAGCCGTCAGAAGGCAGAGTCCAGTTAGAACTAGCCGTCTGCTCTTTTTTTTTTTTGGTCGAACGAAAAGATTTTATTAATAAACATCTAGAATACAAGTGCATCAACTCAATTACAGCAAATCCTATTTTGCAACAATAAACTTTCACAACCAAATCCTACTCCTTGTGTTTATGTATATTTACTTTCCCTGTAAAGTTCCTCTATCCTTACACTTTTTTTTTCCAATGCGGTATATCAAAAATTCTTACTTTGCATTCCTGTTGAATTTTCTTGGTAACAACTGAGGTTTACACACCCTTTGATTCCACAACGCCTCAGTTATGGCCTCCTATATAATTGCTCTTATCACTGCCCAAATAAAATCTCTTCTTTCCACTCTATTCCAGATCCCATTTATCTATGTATTGCTTACCTGACATTTTATCCAAGTACATACCATCTTTAATAATGTTTTGGAATAAAAACACTCAAAGAATAGGTGTGCAATGGTTTCGGTCTGGTTCCCACACAGTGTGCAGGAACTATCCTAAACAATACTCATCTTTGCAAGTTTCTCCCTAATCAATTGTTATGCTTAGTAATACTTGCTTTGCTCCATGCCCTCCACCATGGCCATTGATCTCCATTATCTTTTCTTCATTGGTAACTACTAATGGTATACTTCTATGTTGTCTTCAGCCATCCATTTCCCATTCCCTGATATCCATTTTCAAATTTTAATCTATCATGGGGAAGATGATACTGCTACCAATAATCACTATTATCTTTAGCCCCACGGTGGGCGCCAAACTGTTTACCTCAAAAATGGTGTTAACAATTATACTTGATTTGTGGTTCTAAAGATATGTGATTTATTTCAATACTAGTAAATAATCAAGAAATGATAAGCGTAAGTAAGGAGAAATGATAGCCAAACCAATGATGTCAAAGGGTTGGGGGCCTCGAGTTCGATAGTCTCGAGGGTCTCGAGGTCGGTCGATACCAGTGGATTAAGATCAATAAATTAAGAACAATAAATGGAGAAAAATGAACGAAGAACAATAAAGCTGAGAAAAAATGTTGAGCACGTTAAACGATAAAAGCTAAGTGGAATGTTCTATTGTTGTGAAAAAAAATTTCCTTTAAAAATGATTAAGGTCCCCTTTATATAGGAGGGGAAAAACCCTAATATGGTATATTTCTAATTATGACAAAGAATATTATTGGTACAGCTGTGTAACGGCCTAGTACGGATTTGTACTATCCCTTGCAGATCTCATTAGTCCTAACCATTTGTCCTTGGGAACTTTCCACTTTTTCTTGACTGTCACTGATTTGGTACCGCCTCGAGGTAGGTTGTGACGGGTCCTCGACGTACCTTCTCGAAGTGCATGTTCTGGGATTGATTTGAACTTTACTTAGAACCCTTCGAGCTTGGGCTCGGCGCACCAGAAACCTCGAAATTGGACTCCTACCATTTCGGCCATATACAGATAGTCCCCGCATTTCTTAGAATGAAACGATAAGAAACGATTTGAATTCTTGACCCTTCGATATCCTCATCATGACGTCAGTCATGTGAGGTCAGTGATTGGTGTGACTGAAAGGCTGTGTAGAGGTCATGTCTGCATATTTCTCGAAAAACCCACCAATCGATAGAAACTATGAGCCGCCCTTTTAACTTCTACAACACTCCTATATGACCCCTATAAACACCCCAATCCTTCACTCCTCAATCTTTTACTTTCCACAACGCCTTCAAACCTTCACTAATTTTTCTCTGCTTCCGTTCTTCCTTTGCGTTCATCTCTTAAACATTTTCTTCTTCATATTCTGAAATTTCACAAAATATGGCAAACACTTCTAAGACAGTTCCCTAGAAAGAGAAAGCTCCTTCATCATCACGTTCGTCTAAGAGAAAATGAGTAGTACATCCTCGTGTCGAGGAGTGTACCCCCGGGCCTTGTGAAACATCTTCTGATTTCAAGGTTGAAGAACCTTCCTCGATTGCAGGACGATGTGAACGCATGTCTTGATATATTAGTCTGATAACTGGAAAGGTAAAGGTTAATTGTCGTTGGGGGGATGTGGTACAAGTGTAGATCCCTTCACCTGAAGAGGACATAACCACTCACAAAGCTGGTTTTCTTAGCATACACACATACCCATTAACTTTAGGTCCCGTAGAGCCCTCCTCGCTATCGATAGATCCAGTGATCCTCGATTTTTTTAGCAATATTGGGTGACTCTTGGCCAAATATATCCTTCCATCTAGCGAATAGTTTACCTGATTAGGTACTTTTTGAACATGGTTGAGGCGATACTTTTCACCCTCGACGATCTGATTAGACTGTACAACCCTCATTTTTATCGAGGTGGCCTGATTAAACTAAAACGTCGATCTTCAAAGTCTTTCTTCGCTAGCATCGACAAAGATAAGGACCAAGGATGGATGAGCCACTTCGTTCGAGTCAGAACCTCTGACCTGATTCCTGCTGAGAAGATTCCATTCCCCGAGGAATGGAATATGAACCGTAAGTGCCGACTCATCGAACATGCTTCGTTCGTCAAGTGTTTTTTTTCTTCCTTTTGAACTAACTCCCTTCCAATGGTGCACCCGTCTAGCGGTACCCCGGTACAGTCAAGGACCTCCTGGGATGGGTTCGACAACTAGATTCCACCTCCACATATGTTGAGCGCGTCTGGCGGGACTTAGCCAGAGGGCGATGGGGGGCCAAAAACCATGGTGAGCTTTTATTGCTGTCGTTTTTTAAATTTCATAGTGAAAATATCTCTTGGTAGCACACTTAAACTTTTGTGCTTATGCAGACCTCATGGAAGCTGTTTCAATAAGGCCAGCCCCGCCTGGTGAAGTAGATACCCCAAAACCCTCCAAGGATAAGAAGAGAAAGAGGGAGACGTCGGCGGAGTCCCCAAAACCAAAAAAGGCCAAAGCTCGAAAGCCTAAGGCCTACATAGTGACTTTGACTCCCGAAGTTGTGGTGAGCCTTCGTGATGAGGTCAAAGAAGGAGATGAGACTGAGAGTGAAGGAGATGCCTTCCCGTTAGTAACTTGGAGGGGAAACGGAACCGGTGCTTAACAGGTTTCTGCATCGAAGGCTGTCAAGGTGGTATGATCTCGAGCTGAGAGGATCTCCGAAAGGAGCTCGGGCCCACTTCCCAAACCGGCTGATGACCAGAATGCACCTTGTGCTGAAAAGTACTCGGTCGAATATCCCAAAGGAACCAACCCAGAAGCTACTCGAAGAAAAGAGAAGGCCTCGATCGATCCACTCGGGGTGGTCGACGTGGGTGACTCTCCACAAGGCCCATCCTTTTCTGAAAGGCAGATATAGGATGCCCAGGACATGAAGACTCCTGAAGCGGGGGCTTCCCATAGGGAGAATGATATCTTCGAGGAATGCCTTGTTGGGATTGAAGAGGACCCTGACCTCGGCACCTCGTTTATATTCGAAGAGGCTGATAGGCTTCGAAAACAGGTATATTTTGTCTTTTAATAACTATGTTTGAGATTTAAACTATGCATATCTAACTTCCTATCTTCGTGACCAAGCTATGATGCTCTATGACCAGGATTTCTCCAAGTCTTGGGCAGATCTTGCCCGATATGAAGACGAACTTATGAAGCTCACATTGGAGCACAATGACCTCAAGGCCCTTTATGTCCGAAAAGAGGGGGAACTTAAGGTCCTTCGAGCTCGTTCGGAGGAGGCGTCTAGAGAACGGGATGATTTCATCGAGGAGGTAACATAGTCTTTGCGGGCTTGTTTTACACTTACTTATTTTAGTGTTCTAATGACTCAATTCAACTTTTGCAACTCAGGTAGAAGGATGACCTGGTGGGGCAACTTCGGGAGGATCTTAGGGTCAAAGACACTAAGATCCTCGGACTGAAGCACCGTATGGATGAGGTAGCCTCTGAAAAAGACAGTCTTCAAGGGAAACTGACCTCGGTTGAGCACCAACTTCAAGGTGCAAAGGGAGAAATCCGAAATTATAAGGAGCTTCATGTTGAATTGGCTACTGAGTTGTACAAAATCAAGGCCGAAGTAGATGCCCTCATTTCCTCGTATCGGACTGATGTTGTTGTTGAAAATACTCGGGCTAAGAAAGTATATGTTAAAGCCGAGCTCAGGCTAACTCGTGCTCTTGATCATGTTCGATTGGAATCTCAGAGGCAGGCTCTCGAGGAGATACACGCCAAATATTTTGATCTTTCTGCCGAGATCGAGAAAGTGAAAGCCTTAGAAGAAGAGTCGGCTACACTAATCATACCCGACGAGGGTTCCGTTAGTGGCTCGGAGAGTGGTGAAGACGAAGATGAAGTCCCTGAGAGGGAAGAGGCATCGACAGAAGATTAGGCTTCTATTGTTTTCCTTTTTTATGTAAGGGCTCCATATGGGAGCTTCTGTAAATGTAATTTTGTGAACACCATTTGGATATATAAAAGGACCTTTTGTTTTATCTTCGCCCTTCGACTTTATGTTAATTTCCATTTTGCCTTTGTCTTTGCTTTTGAGATTTGACATTGTTGACGATCATCCCGATGTGTTGGACTTAGGATATAAAACCCTTAAGTTTTGTGTTCGATCAACGATCGGTAATAAGTGACCTCTTACGGTCCGATCCTCGAGCTAGTATTTAGCCTGGGACTTTTGAATTTGAACTAGGTGAGGTCTCGAGCACGGTGTCCTTCGGCCTTTAAGTTCTTTTAGGTAACGGCCCTTAGGCTTTAAGACATCGGTTCTTAGGCTCTTTTCAATTTGGCCCTTAGTCTCTTTTCAATTCGACCCTTAGGCTATTACATATTGTCCCTTAGGCTCTTATAAATCGGCCTTAAGGCCCTTACAAATCATCCCTTATGCTCTTACAAATCGGCCCTTAGGCTCTTTTTTGATTGGGTCAATTCGACCTCTAAAATGGCTACAATTTTCCCCCATTCTGGCTAAAGACTTTTTATTAAAAAAAAAATTATTTATGCCTTGGCATGTGTTTATATCCGTCCGACTTTTCGACGGTTCGATTGATAGGAACCTCGATTACAAGTCGATGCGCGATGATAATTGAGTACCTCGTGAGGTTCTCTCGAAGGATGATTTTCTCAAAGCATTTACACTGTTCGGAGCTGAGATTTTCGAAGTCCCTTTGCTTATGCTGATGATATGATTTAACTGGTTATTCTTTTGTTTTTGAAGGCCTTAAGTTTTATGGAGGAAGTCGGACGTCTCTGAGCCGCATCATCTCGGATGTAGCCTTTTCATATGACCGTAGTATTTATATTCGGTCGTAGACTTTATTCTCCGTGTGAGATGACCTCGGCCTTACATCGAGCGTATGCCTTTTTAGGGGTCTTACAAGTTCGAATATATAGCCTTGGCCTTAATATTGGGGGTATGCCTTTTTAAGGTCTTATAAGTTTGAGTACACCTCATTGAGGTCTTATAAGTTTGAGTATGCCTCGTTGAGGTCTTATAAGTTAGGTCTTTGATAACTCGATAAGTTGATTGTCGATGACGGTCCCCGAGTGTTCGGGAGTATTTGGTCCCTGAGTCGTTTCATGTGAAAAAAGTAAACTTTTTTGAGGCACAAAGTGTTCTGATAAATAAGAACGCTTCTTCGAATAATGCGTACATGTTTTTGCCCTTAGGGGCTCGACTATTCTACATGGACACAGTTCATTTGATCGTTTAGTCCATTACAACATTCTCCTATCGAGGCCCTCTTTGGCATAACCTCCGAGGGTGATGTTCCCCACTATTCGAGGTTGATTGAAAAATAAGCCTTGAATACTTGTTGAGTTTTCCTTAGGTAGCATATAGATGTTACCTCATTAAAAACCTTGCCGGTAAAACCCATTTGGGATAAAACCCGATCTAAGGGAAAAAGAGTGCAACGCATGCTTTAAAACCCAAGGTCTTCGAGCTGAAGGGTGCTTTGATTCCTCTCAATCGAACACCTACAACAAGTTAGTATGAAATATAAATGAAAAGGGGGAAGGTTATACCTTAGCAATAATAGCGTTTGAGCATCGATATGTTCTAATTTCTTGGCAGTTGCTCGCGTTCCATGGTGCTAAGTTTGTAGGAACCTTTGCCTACTACTCTGAGGACGCGGCACGGTCCTTCTCAACTAGGGCCTAGATTCCCTTCATTTGGGTTTAGAATGTTTAGGGTTACTTTCCTTAGAACAAAGTTCCCAACTCTGAAGTAGCGGAGGTTCGTTCTTCTATTGTAGTACATTTCGATTCTTTGTTTTTGAGCGGCCAATCGAACTAGTGCGGCCTCGCGCTTTTCATCTAGTAGCTCGAGGGCGGTATTCATGGCCTTGTTGTTTGAGTCCTCGGTGGCATGCTGAAATTTGACGCTCAGTTCCCCTACTTCGATTGGTATCATGCCCCGTACCCATTTACCAAAGAGAACTGGATCTCCCCTGCGCTCGACTTCGAAGTTGTTCGATATGCCCATAGTACTTCGGGCAGCACTTCTCTTCACTTCCTCTCCGCATTCTCTAACTTCTTCTTTAAGTTTTGAACGATAGCTTTGTTTGTGGACTCGGCTTGACCATTTGCACTTGGGTGGTAAGGCGTCGATAGAATTCTTTTGATTTTATGATCCTCGAGGAATTTTGTCACCTTGTTGCCGATGAACTGCTTCCCATTATCACACGTAATCTTGGAGGGGATCCCGAATTAGCATATGATATGGTCCCATATGAAGTCGATGACTTATTTTTCTCTTATCATCGTGAAGGTCTGCACTTCTACCCATTTCGAGAAGTAGTCAGTCATAAACAAGATAAACCTATCTTTACCTGGTGTTGTTGGTAGGGAGATGACGATGTCCATCCCCCATTTAATGAATGGCCACAGGGATAGGACTGAGTGTAGTTGTTCACCAAGTTGATGTATCATCGTTGCAAATCTTTGGCATTTGTTACATCTTCGAACGAACTCCTTGGTGTCCTTTTCCATGCTATCCCAGTAATACCCCGCGCTGATTACCTTTAGAACAAAATAATCAACACCGGAGTGGTTTCCACAAGTGCCTTCGTGGATTTCTCGTAGCATATAGTCGGTGTCCCCCGGTCCCAAGCATACTGCTAGTGGCCCGTCGAAGGTCCTCCTATACAATGTTCAATTATCATCGAGTGAAAATCAGGCTCCTTTGGCTCGAAGGGCCCTTGATTCTTTTGGGTTCGTGGGGAGCTTTCCATGTTTCAGGTAGTCGATCTACTTGTTTCTCCAATCCCATGTTAGACTTCTTGAGTTGATCTCTGCATGGCCTTCTTCAATCACCGACTTTGATAGTTGTACGACAGTCCCGAGGATTATGTCATCTTCTTCAACCGAGGATCCCAAGTTTGTGAGTGCATCGGCCTCGCTATTCTATTCTCGAGGTATGTGGACCAGGGTCCACTCTTCGAAGTGATGCAGTGTCATTTGAAGCTTGTCTAAGTATCTTTGTATCATATCTTCTCGAAATTCGAAACTTCCATTTACTTGGTTAACCACCAAAAGAGAGTCACATTTTTCCTCGATGACCTCTGCTCCTAGGCCACTGGTTAGTTCGAGGCATGCAATCATGGCCTCATACTCGGCCTCATTGTTAGTCAACTTCAAAGTTTTTATGGATTGCCTAATTATGCCGCCCATAGGCGGTTTTAGGACTATACCGAGCCCGGATCCTTTCACATTCGAGGCACCGTCTGTGAAGAGGGTTCATATCCCGATGATGTGCCTATTTTAAACAAGAATTCTTTTTCTCTTTCGAGAACGAGGGTAGGTGAAAAATCGGCCACGAAGTCTGCCAAAACTTGAGACTTAATAGTTGTTCAAGGTTGATATTCGATATCGTACCCTCCAAGTTTGATGGCCCATTTGGTCAATTGGCCCGATAATTCGGGCTTATGCAAGATGTTTCGAAGTGGATATGTAGTTAACACACATATAGGATGAGATTGAAAGGATGGTTTCAACTTCCTAGATGCACTTACTAATGCAAGAGCTAATTTTTCTATGTGTGGATACCTGGTTTCAACATCTCCCAGGGTCCGACTTATGTAATAAACAGTGAATTGTGTACCTTGTTCTTCTCGAACCAACACGCCACTTACCACAACTTTGGACACAGACAGATACATGTATAGTGTTGCATCCTCCTTCGAGGTATGGAGAAAAGGTGGGCTCGAGAGATACTGTTTTAATTCTTCCAAGGACTATTGGCATTCCGGAGTCCACTCGAGTTCTTGAGAAGGGAGAAAAAGTGATGACTCTGATCTGATGACCTCGAGATGAACCGGCTTAAGGCTGCTATTCGTCCGGTTAGCCGTTGTACTGCTTTCACATTGTTTATCATGATGATCTCCTCGATGGATTTGATTATGTCGGGTTGATCTTGATCCCCCTGTTTGACACCATGAAGCCCAAAAATTTGCCCGAGCCGACTCCAAAAGTGCATTTCTTGGGGTTGAGCTTCATGTTGTATCTTTTTAGAATATCGAGCGTTGCCTGCAAATGAGTCAAATGGTCCTCTGCGCGCAGGGACTTAACTAGAATGTCATCAATTTAAACTTCCATAGACTTGCCTATTTGATGTTTGAACATCTTATTAACTAGGCATTGGTATGTAGCTCCTCCATTTTTTTAGCCCGAAGGGCATTGCACTATAGCATATGTGCCATACTTCGTGATAAATGAAGTCTTTTCCTGGTCCTCCGGGTTCATTTGAATTTTATTGTACCCGGAGTAGGCGTCGAGAAAAGTAAGGATCTCGTAGCCAGCTGTAGCATCGATTAGACGGTCGATGTTTGGCAGTGGGAAAGAATATTTAGGGCATGTTTTGTTCAAATCTTTGTAATCTACACACATTCTCCTTTTATTTCCCTTTTTATGGACTACTACTACGTTAGCTAGCCATTCGAGGCATTTTACCTCCCTAATGAATCCTATTTTAAGAAACTTAATTACCTCATCTTTGATGAATGTATGCTTTACCTCGGATTGAGGCCTCCTTTTCTACTTCACCGATTTGAACCTGGTATCAACACTTAGTCGATGGGTGGTTACCTCCGGTAGGATCCCTGTCATATCAAAATGGGACCAAGCGAAGCAATCAATGTTATCAATAAGAAACTGAATAAGTTTTTTTCTGAGTTTGGTGGTTAGTCCCGTTCCTAGGTATACCTTTCGTTCTGGAAGATGCTCGATCAATACTGCCTGCTCGAGTTCTTCGACAGTGGTCTTTGTTGCATTTTATTTCTCAGGGGCAACGAAGGCTCGGGGGTGAGGAAGTCTTCTTATCCATCCTCGACCATCTGTTCATCGATCACCTATCCCTCGAGCTCAACCGAGGGTATGGGTTGTGATTGCTCTTTAGCTACTTGTTCGCCTTTTGACTTCTCCGAGGTAGATGGGGCCGATACTGGTGCCAAGTCGTGCACCGCGAACATCTTCTTAGCTACATGCTGCTCTCCATACACTATTTTTACTCCATCCTTTGTTGGGAACTTCATCATTTGATGAAGAGTTGATGGAACCTCCCTCATGATGTGTATCCATGGCCTTCCCAGTAAGGTATTGTATCTCATGTCACCTTCGATGACATGAAAATTGGTGTCTTGTATTGCTCCAGCAACATTGACTGGGAGGATGATTTCCCCCTTCGTTGTTTCACTCGCCATATTGAATCCACTCAGAACTCGAGAGGCGGGTATGATTTGGTCGAGCAGCCCGAGCTGTTCCACGACCCTCGACCTGATTATATAGGCTGAACTACCTTGATCCACGAGCACACGTTTAACTTGAATTTTATTTAAAAGGATAAAGACTACCAGTGCATCGTTATGAGGCTGAGATAATGCCTCGATGTCTTCTTCGTTGAATGTGAGGGTGTCCTCGGGAATGTAGTCCCAAGGTCGCTTCTCTCTTGTGATGGATACTTTCGTTTGTTTGAATATGGGACCTTGTGGGATGTCGATTCCTCTGATGATCATATGCATGACATGTTGCAGCTCTTCATGTTCATTCTTTCTATTTTCACCTCTTTCTCGAAAATGGTTCTTGGCCCAGTCACTAAGGAACTCTCGAAGGTGCCCTTCGTTGAACAATCGGGCTACCTCTTCTCGAAGTTGTCTGCAATCCTCGTTCCTATGGTCGTGAGTGCTATGGTATTTGCACATTAAGTTGGGGTTCCTCTGGGAAGGATCTGATTGCATGGTCTTAGGCCACCTGGTATCTCTGATATTGCCTATAGCCGATACGATGTCTGAGGCATCGATGTTGAAATTGTACTCTGACAATCGGGGTGCCTCCAACGGCCCTGTATGCCCGTCGAACCCGATTTTGCTCATAAGTCCCCGAGAACTTCGGCCTCGATCCTCCCTTCGATCATTTTGAGGTATATTACGCCTCGAATCATTTTTTCGGTCTTCGGCATAGGGTTGGTATCTTTCCTTGTTCGGTCTCGTCTCTATTTCTGCGTTCCTTGCTTCTTTTTCTAATAGGATGCTTGGGTATACTAAGCTTGAGGGGGCTCCCAATTGGTCGTCCTCAACCCTGATTTTCGATTGATACTTGTTGTGCACATCCGCCCAAGTTACAGCGGGATACTCGATCAAATTTTGCTTTAGCTGCTTCGAAGCTATCGAGCTTCGTTCATTCAAACCCTAAGTGAAGGCTTGCACTGCCCAGTAATCAGAGACCGGTGGTAATTCCATTCGCTCCATCTAGAAACGGGATACGAACTCCCTTAGGATCATGGCCCCTTGGATAAGGTTTCTCCAAATTTCTTCAACAGGACAGACTCGATCTCGTTGTCCTTTAAATCATTTTCTTTTATACCACAAGTATATGTGGTAATATGCTCATTGGGATCTGTGGTCCCGTTGTATTTTGGGATGTCGGGCATCCTGAACTTCTTCGTAATGGGATTCGGAGCTGAACTTGGTGGGAATGGCTTCTGCACGAACTTCTTCGAATCCACTCCCTTCAAAATCGGGGGTGCTCCATGGATCTGGTCGACTCTGGAGTTGTAGGTTTCTACTTTATTGTTGTTATCCTCTATCTTTTTTTCTCCCGACTCGACCCTTTTAGTTAGTTTCTCGAGCATCCTCATGATGGTGGGGTCATCTCCTGACCCATTATTGCTCGTTCTTTCTGAAACTGGCTCAACTCGGGGAGCTATTTCTAGTCCTGCTGTGCTCGGTGTCTTTTGTTGACTCTGCAATTGGGCGATAGCAACTTGTTGTGCTTGCAACATTTCGAAGATTACTTGTAGACTAACTTCTCTTTATTCTCGAGCCTGTGTCCCTTGTGCGTCAGGTTGATCCCCTCCGCGTACACTTCCTTCAATATCAGTACTCAAATCGATGTGCAAAGAAATATGTGAACCTACGTCGACAGGGTTTAGTGCTGGTGCTACCCCAGGTTTTAGCGGTGGCACGCCAGCCCTTGGAGCCGTTGCATTGTTTTCTCCATGGAAATCAATACCGTCGTTTACAGGTGCATTTGCGGAGATAGACATATTTTTACCTGAAATCAAAGAATCTTTGGACAAGAAAAAGTGTGAAGAATAACTTGTGTTATCAGAAAACTAGCACCAAAATAATCACTATTATTTTTAGCCCCACGGTGGGCGCCAAACTGTTTACCTCAAAAATAGTGACAATTATACTTGATTTGTGGTTCTAAATATATGTGATTTATTTCAATACTAGTAAATAATCAAGAAATGATAAGCGTAAGTAAGGAGAAATGATAGCCAAACCAATGTTGTCAAAGGGCTAGGGGCCTCGAGTTCGATAGTCTCGAGGGTCTCGAAGTCGGTCGATAATAATGGAGTAAGAACAATAAATGAAGAACAATAAATGGAGAACAATGAACGAAGAACAATAAAGCTGAGAAAAAATGTTAAACACGTTAAACGATAAAAGCTAAGTGGAATGTTCTATTGTCGTGAAAAAATTGTTCCTTTACAAATGATTGGGGTCCCCTTTATATAGGAGGGAAAAAACCCTAATATGGTACATTTATAATTATGACAAAGAATACTATTGATACAACTGTGTAACGGCCTAGTACGGATTTGTACTATCCCTTGCAAATCTTATCAGTCCTAACCAAGTGTCCTTGGAAATTTTCCGCTTTTTCTTCACTGCCACCGATTTGGTACTGTCTCGAGGTAGGTTGTGACGGGTCCTCGACGTACCTTCTCGAAGTGTATGTTCCGGGATTGATTCGAACTTTACTTCGAACCCTTCGAGCTCGAGCTCGGGCTCGACGCACCAGAAACCTCGAAATCGGACTCCTTCGATTTCGGCCGTATACAATATGAATTCCTGCAAATAGCTACAACATCTCTAAGCACCCTCCTATGTAGGATAAAGATAGATGACCTAAAAGAGTGTATGTGTATCAAAACAAACTTTTCCAGCATAATACAGGTTCCTTGGCCCCCGTGTTTTGACTTTTGCCACAAATTTTTCTACTCCACTGCTGAATTTTTTTAGATGAGATAGGAATGCCTAGGTACCTAAAGGGAAACATACCCTTTGTATATCCAGTCAACTTACACGGATCTTTAACCACTTGACTATCCATGTTTGTAGTAAATATATTAGACTTTGCAGCATTAGTAGTAAGACCTAAAATAATAGAGAAAGATTTGAGGCTTCTCAGCATAAGTACCATTGATAGAAATTCTCCTTCCCAAAAATCAGCATGTCATTTGCAAAAGATAGATTATTTAGTTTTATTCCCCTGCATTTAATATGGAAAGCAAATTCCTCATGTAGATCCACCCATTGCATGATCCTTGTGAAGCACTCCATATAAATGGCAAACAATAATAGCGAGATTGCGTCCCCCTGCCTTAGTCCTCTCCTCCCTTTAATGCAGTCCACCATTCAGAGCAATTGCGTACTGAGGGTAGTCCATGTAGAATTTCTTCCATAAAGCCCCGGGTCGACATAGTCATATTTTTTCCTTAAGGCAATTCTGATTAAGCAGCTTCTTGTAGTACTCTTTCTGTTATACAATCTCAGCAAATCCTGATAAATTAGTATGTTCTGAGCAATGGTTCTTCCAGCAACAAATGCACTTTGATTCTCAGCTAGGGTATCTAGCAACACCATTTTCAGTCTTGTGCATAGCATTTTTGAATGACTTTATAGTGTATTACAACATGTTATAGGTCTGAAATCCGCTACTGTCTGAACATGAGAACTTCTAGGTATCAAGGTAATTACTATATTGTTAACACCACTCAGCATTTGGCCCCGGAGATTTGCCCACTTGATGTTTGGCTATAATTATATATTTTTAGTGCATTACTTATCTTATATTTAGGTGTTTTAATGTGAAATTATATTATATTTGTGTTTAATTGAATCTATTTTATGTGTAAGTACATTGAAGATGAAATTGAAGCAAAGTAAAGATTTTATGTTTATTTTATATACTACAAGAATGGTTCGTGGTGCAATATTTGAACATAAAACAAAAGAAGACAAAAAGAAAAGAAAAAGACAAAAGAAGAATTGATAAAAGAACAAACAAACGCAAAGAAATTGAAAAGAAAGGAAAGGAGGAGAAAACGTGAAAGAACAGAAGAAAGACAAGCAAAGCAAATGAGGTTCATTGCTCGCTACAGGACGGGCAACGCGAGCCTTATTGCTCGCTACAAAGCAAGTGACGCAACGGAATTTTTGCGCGACAGAGCTTGCGAGGCCTGGTGTACAGCAAGGTGAGGCGCGTGTTTTGCCTCGCGCCGCGAGGACTGTAGCGAACATGTTTTGGGTTTTTAAAGTCTATTTTGCCTCCTATTTGGTTTTGGACTTGTTTATTTTGTTTGGGTCTTTTCCCTATACATATAAATAGTTATTAAACACCAATTTGGAGGAGGAGACCGACATTGGACAGGTATTTGACCTAAGGAGGCAAGAACACACTAGGAGCAAGGCGGGGAATTCTTCTACGAGTTTTTCACTTCCTTCTTCCTATTTTCACTATTGGTTATGAATTCTAGTATTGTAGTTATGCATACTATTATGAATAGCTAATTTGTTATCTAGGGTTTTGGTGAAATCTATTGGAGGATGATTTTCCTGTTACGTTAATATAGATTTGTCGTAGTATGTTCTTTATTTGTTAAACTACGTTATTATTGTGGTTGATTGAAGAGTTCTCAATCGACTGTACCTATTTAATGTGTATTACTCGGGAGAGAGTGCATATTTAGGTAGTTGTTGAAAAACATCACTCCTAACGTATATGAGGGATCAATACAGAGGGTTTAAAGGTGGGATTAGGGATAACGAAACCTTGGTGCGAT
The DNA here is from genome assembly GCA_005239505.1 of Nicotiana paniculata. Lineage (NCBI taxonomy): Eukaryota > Viridiplantae > Streptophyta > Magnoliopsida > Solanales > Solanaceae > Nicotiana > Nicotiana paniculata. The sequence goes on from MDKI01225109.1 coordinate 29,692, forward strand.
CCGAGTGAGCCGCTCAATGCCAGCTAGCGTAATTCGGGAGAATATGTCTAGTAAATTGTAGTAGTTACTCGAGAGAGAATTACAACACTCAGAGCGCTCATGATCAGTAGAGAATACTTAGGTGAAATTATAGAAGACGTAGCGGGAAGGATTCCAACAATAGGGGAAATCATAACTCCAGACCTCCTTAATCTTGTCTCAAATCCTTATCCTTGTTAATTTATAGTTTTAATGCTTTCTAGTATTTGTTAGTTAATTAGATAAAAGTAAACATTATAATATTTACCATTAGCAAATTGTTTGGACTTGTGTTTCTTAGCGATATTGAACAACTGTAGATGAGTCTTAGTTCTCTGTGAGATTCGACTCTGGACTTGTAAACCGGATTATATTTGCAACGACCGCTTAGTCCTTTTTATAAGGGATAGTTGGGCGTGATCAAATTTTGGCGCCATTGTCGGAGAACTAACGGTGTAGCTGTAGGTGTACATATTTCTAGGTTGCAAGTTTAAACTTTTATTCTTTTTGTTTTCTTGTATTTGATTTTTTTTTATAAATTTTTATTTTTGACTTGAGAGACATGGAATCTTGGAATTATGAGAGTTTTGATTTGGCAATTCTTCTCTTGATGCTCCTTGTGCATATTATGTAGAGAACCACCCAGGACAAAATTATCAAAATATTCCCGAAGGCGAGTTATGTGCACCAACTCAATCTTATGTGTGGAATGTGTGTGATATATGTGGTGGTCAAGATGGTCACTTTCAGGGTTGTTATTATATCTCTCATCCTCCCCCAACCCCTTATTATGATGGTTCTACTTTTTCTTGTGAGGATAACAGGAACAAAGAACCTAGGGAAGCTGACTCGAAGGAGATCAAAAATATGTTAAAGTGTCATGTGGAACAATATGATGATAAATCATGACAAATACAAAGGCAAAAGGCAACTATTCATCACTTGGAGGCTCAAGCGAATAAACTAATTGAACTGTGTAAGGCGCAACAAGCTTACATTGTGGATAGTAGCTAAGAAGAGCATGAATTGGCTGCAGAAATTGCTATTATAATGGAGGTTTTAAAAAAATACGAGGATGTTCTAGTGGAGGAGGTCAGAATAGAACACCAACAATCTATCCAACTAAAATTTGAGGATGCTCATGTTGAATTAGTGTTACTAGAGTCAATTGAGAATACTGAAGATGCAATTTTAGTTGACTCTAGTTTTTGCCATGAAGAGGATGTGGATAAGCTTGTACATTTTCAGTTAGAGCGCAATTTTCCTTACTCCAAGTACTTTCACACATTGTGCGTAGATGATGATATGGAAATAGAGTCACCCGAGCCAATTGAGGAGACAAGGGATGAGGAACAAGGTGCCTATATTCTGGAATTCTTCTTGCCAGAAAGTGAGAATTACACACCTCATCTAAAAGTAAAGAAGTGCAGAATACTACATTGTTTCCTTGGGTCGGTTAGATTCGTTCCACCACCCCAAGAGCATAATCATAAGCTTCAATCAAAAGTTGGGGTTCCATTCATAAGCTCGAGGTGGAGGCAAAAAGTGGTTCATGTCGTGCTGCGACGTTAAATCAAGCGCTTGTTATGAGGTAACCCAGCTTTACTTCTTTTTTAATTATTATTATTTATTTTTTATTACTGTATTATTTTGTAGTGTCGATTTTTTATTTTCTAGGAGCATGGAAAGCAAAAACATTGGAAGGATGCAACAGCAAACCAGATGGTTGGAACTAAGTGTGAGGTACCCGCACG
>MDKI01277239.1:0-37241 GCA_005239505.1 Nicotiana paniculata
TTTTCTTAAATAGAACCTATTAAGAGTAAGATAAAAATTTAAAATATTAAGATTAGATCTAATATTAATATTTACATCGAAAATAGTATAGATTTTGGGTGTGGTCAAAAAATAGTTGTTCACAGGGAGGAGCACCACTGAAGCTACATAATCCCCGAGGCCTCTTAGACTCACTCTTCTCACGCTCCTTCCTGCGAACCGACTTAATGTCCCGAGCTATATCAACAACCTGCTCAAACGTGGCTCCAGACACCCTCTCTCTAGTCATCAAAATTTGAAGCTGATACGTGAGACCATCCACAAATCTCCTGATACGCTCCCTGTCAGTGGGGACTAACTCTGAAGCATGTCTGGCCAACTCAGAAAACCTCATCTCGTACTGAGTAACTGACAACTCTCCCTGGCGCAGCTGCTCAAACTGCCTGCGCTGCTCCTCTCTGTGGGACTGAGGAACATATTTCTCCAAAAATATCGTGGAGAACTGCTGCCAGGTGAGCGGTGCTGAACCAACTAGCCTACGCCTCTCGAATGATTCCCACCAAGTAAAGGCAGCACCCGCAAACTGAAATGTAGAAAATGAGACCCCACCGGTCTCCAAAATACCCGCAGTATGTAGTATCCTCTGGCACTTATCTAGAAACCCCTGGGCATCCTCACCCTCTGTACCACTGAAGGTCGGAGGCTGAAGTCTGCTGAACCTCTCCAACCTACGCTGCTCATCCTCAGGCATAGCAGGGACCACATAACCCTGAACCCGAGCAACTGCTGATCTGGGGCTGCTCCCGGTGCCTGAATACCTCGTACAAATGGCTCAGGTGCCGGGGCAGCTGGAGTCTGATTGCCTCCCCCAGCCTGAGCTGCATTAGCATTGGTGGTCATAGCCACTGCCTGAGCTAAACTGGAACACACCGTCAATATCTGAGCCAGGGTCTCCTGAAGACCCGGAATAACAATAGGCACAACAGGTGCCTGAGCCTGTCCCGCTGGAGCAACGTCAGCGGGAACCTGATCCTGAACGATAGGGGGATTCTGTGGCACTATCCCGGCTGCTGCACGGGCAGGTCCCCTAGCTCTACCACGGCCCCGACCCCTTGTGGGTCTGGCAGGTGCCTGGTCACCCTGATCGATATTGCGTGTCCTCACCATCTGTGAGAGAATGAAACAACATAAGTTTAGATTTCAAGAATCAATAGATTGGCATGAAAGAGTTCAAAAAATTGATATTTTTCCTAAGAGTTCTGCAGCCTCTCGAAGATAAGTACAGACGTCTCTGTACCGATCCGCAAGACTCTACTGAACCTGCTCATGACCGTTGAGTCCTATGTAACCTAGAGCTCTGATACCAACTTGTCACGACCACAAATCCTAACATGCCATGATGGCGCCTGTCGTGGAACTAGTCTAGCCGACCATCACCTTACTACGCATTTATTCAATTATAAAAGTTCACAAGTTAATAATAAGCAGCAACCATAGAAGAGAATAATGTAATTTAAGTCTTAGCATTCCAATAATAGTCTAACAACTCTAAACAAAACCTCCAAAGACTGGAGTCACAATGGTCACGAGCATCTACGAAATAAACTAACTCTACTAATGTCTTAAATAAAGTCTAGGAATGAAATGCTAAAACTAAATAAGGAAGGGAAATGGAGAAGCTGTGGACGTTGTACAACTACCTCGTAACTGCTGTTAACGATCTAAGACAGCTACTGCTCCGGACCGTCACCTGAATCTGTGCACAGAGGAACATGGAGTAATGATGAGTACGCCAACTCAGTAGTAATGAAAATAAATCACCGTCTGAGAAATATAAAATATACAGCACGAATACACCAAGTCACCATAAAGTATTCATCAAATACATAAGTTCAAAAACTAATTTCCAGAAATCCTCTTTTTTCAAAACAAGTATAATATCCATATATCTCAGTAAGATCCTCAGTAAAAATCAGTTTGAAAAACAAGGAAAATCATAGTTCAAAAACTCAGTAAAATCCTCATAAAACTGCCCCTCGGGCTAAAAGTCATTTATTGTAACCATTGCCCATCAGGCATCCTCACCATTACTCGATATCAGCCCATCAGGCATCCTCACAGTCACTCAGTATCAGCCCATCAGACATCCTCACAATCACTCAGTATAAGCCCCGCGGGCATCACTCATTAGGTACCTGTGCTCACTTGGAGTGTGTACAGACTCCGGAGGGGCTCCTACAGCCCAATCGCTATAACAAGCCACATCATGGCATAAATCACTCACAATATAGGCCCGCATCCTCACTCATATCATAGCATCCTCACATTATAGGCCCACAACCTCACTCAGTCAGACACTCTCAATTTACCCTTCAGGCCATAAATATACCGGGTTCTCGACCCAAAACAGTGTTTCATTTTCAAGAAATAGTTTCAAAATGCTCTGAGTGGCAAAAGAATTTGTCAAGAGAAGACTGAGTGAAAATGGCAAAAGAATTTGTCAAGAGAAGACTGAGTGAAAATCATAACATATAAAGTGAGGAAAAATAGTAAAAACAGCCCCCAAGGGGTAAACAGATCGGCACTAGGCCCCAAACGTGGCTTAAAGCCCGAATCATATCATAATATAATAATACTAATTAAGCATAAGCTTAAAAGTCGGTTTAGCAATGCAATAGTCGCCTAAATAAGGAAGATCTTTCCAAAGTTCCAACCTTCTCATTTCAAAACCCGTGAAAGGGTGCATAGTCCGGGGTTTCATACCCTCAGGACAGGATTTCAAGATATTACGTACCTCAAAACTAGCCCGGAAACTATTCTGCAATACGCTTGCCTCTCGTATCAACTTCCGAAGGCTCCAAATCTACCAAGTTCATATTATTATCATCAATTTATTCTTAAGAAATAAATTCCAATCGAAAAATATCAAATTTAGCTCAAAAACCCAATTTGATCAAAACCCGACCCCTGGGACCACGTCTCGAAATTCAGAAATTTTTATTCAAAATTTTTCTTCATCATCTCACGAGTCCGTACATATAAAGAACGCTAAAATCGGAGTTCGTTCGACCCCTCAAACCAATCCCTAAAGGTCTCAAAATCTCAAGCCCTAAATCCACCTTTTTTTCTACTGATTTTCATGAATTTACACTGATATTATGTTCTATAATCGTTTGTAAATGAGTTTTAATGTCCGAAACACTTACCTCTATGAAGAACACTGATTTCCCTTTTCAAAAATCGCCCCCAAAGCTCTCTGTCCATACAAAAATGGTGTAAAAAGAGTTTAAGTCGCGGAGGATTTATTTTAATACTGTCCAGGGGTTTCCGCACCTGCGGCCAAGCTCCCGCACCTGCGGGACCCTAACCGCACCTGCAACTTTCCATTAAACGGCCTAACTCCGCACCTCCGACTCACATTCCGCACCTGCGACTTCGCAGGTGCGGCCCCCTATCCGCATCTGAGACCTTTTCCCTGGCTGGACAAATCTCGCACCTGCTGAGCCTTCTTCCGCTCCTACGGGCCCGCACCTGCGATCAACCATCCGCAGGTGCGGTTACATCAGTAACCAGAAAACCAGTAGCTGCTTGCTGCACTTTTTCAACTCTGAACTTCCCGTTAACCATCCGAAATCAATCCCGAGCACCTCGGGACCCCAACCAAACATAATATCACGTTACATTTGATCATTCAAGCTTAGCTGCACTCTCAAAACACCAAAACTAACATCAAAACACCAAAATTACATCGGATTCAAGCCTAAGAACTTTGAAATTTATAAAATCCACCAATGATGCCGAAACTATCCAAAACAACTCCGATTGACCTGAAAATTTGCAGACACATCCAAAATGACATTACGAACCTGTTCCAACTATTGAAATTCCATTCCGACCCGGATATCCTATTTTTCACTGTCGATCGGAAATCACCAAAAACTAACTTTCGCCAATTCAAGCCTAATTCTACATCGGACATCACAAAATTATTCTGAACACACTCCTAAGTCCCAAATCACCTAATGAAGCTATCCGAGCCATAAAATCTGCATTCTGAGGTTGTTTACCAATAAGTCAACTCTCAGTTGACTTTTTCCAACTTTAAGGCTTTTTTTAAAGACTAAGCATTTAAACTTTCACTACAACCATTCCGATTTCAAGCCTACCAACTCTAACACATCAATAACAGAATAACCAACCTATGGCAAGTCAATAACAACAATTATAATGCAGGTTTTCCATAACGACGGACCGGGTCGTTACAGAATTAGGCGAAAACTACTAATATGTAATTTCCTTTGATGTTGGGAACAAATAATTAAGCCTTTGAATTAACTATTTAAAAAAAACTAATTTAATTATTTTTCGTATTCATCATATAAGTAAAATTATTTTCAAATTGACAAACCGAATATGATACATAAATTAGTTTTGATAAGAATAACAATAGCATATGAAAAAATTGTTAACAAACTTGAAGCAATCAGGAGGAAACAATAGAATACAAACTATATTCTAAAGGAATTGTCATTTATTATTATTATTATTATTATTATTATTATTATTATTTATTATTATTATTGCTGTTGTTGTTGTTGTTGTTATTATTATTATTACTATTTTTATTATTATTATTATTATTATTATTATTATTATTATTATTATTATTATTATTGTTGTTGTTGTTGTTGTTGTTGTTGTTGTTGTTGTTGTAGTTGTTGTTGTTGTTGTTGTTGTTATTATTATTACTATTTTTATTATTATTATTATTATTATTATTATTGTTGTTGTTATTTTACAAATGACTACTTCTCTTATGTTCTATATTAAATTGTTTGATGTAAAAATATATAAGTCATTTAGGCGTTATGTTTCCCATTATCAATTTTTTCTATGAGCATAACACCAACCTCTTTATTCCTAAAATGGCAGAGAATTTTTTTTAGTTTATTTTATTTGACAAATCTTTGTTGGTAATAGTATTTACATATTTTTTTAATTTTTTTTTGTATTACATCATAGAAATAACAATATTCTTTTATAAGATATTTCTATAGAAGTCTTCAGAAACTATAATAAGGCATCTAAGAACTTTTATGAAAAGAATTCTTTATTCATTGAGCCAGCTAAATAATATATTTAGTAGTCATCATTTTCAAGAACTTATACATATTTTTTTTTAACTTTTATTTTAAAAGTCAAACACATTGTTTATTAATTTTTTAATAATTTAAAATATATATATTTTATTAATATGGATACACGCACAAAACGCGTGCCCTAAGACTAGTTTACGTACACATACAAAGGCTTTTGATCTTCCCATCTATATAAATTTTATTTTAAAAAAAGCGTAATAGTATAGGTATACATACAAAGACTTTTGATCTTCCCATGAGAAAATGATGATTTTATGGGATCAATGTTGTGGGATAATCAATAGTTATTAACTAATTTGAGAGGGAAATATTTTGGAGGGAAATAATGACTATTAAGTCAAATATGAAATCACGGGCTTTAATGGTATTTCACCAGTGTGGCCATCGCTGAACCAATTTGCCATGGGCACACTCATTAAGGAAATATAAAATTATAAAAAAAAATAGTTAGTGTGATTAAACTACCCTTAATTAAATGTTGCAGCATAGTTAATGTGAGAAGTAAAAGACTTTTTAGGGATACGTACATAAAGGTAATTTTGGAAAAATAAATTAAATTTTTTCTTGTTTAAATAAATGGACACCTATTTTGGACGAAAATAAAAAAGGCAAATTAGTCATTTATTATGGACCAGAGGGAGTATGTTATTGCTCATGTCACCACATGGCAATGTTATTCTATAGGCAGAATAGATCAGAACTCCACTAAATTTTACGACTTTTATTTAGTGCATATTTAAATGGGATCTTTACACAAATAGCTGGTCATATTTATTGTTTATTTTTTCTAATCATATACTTAGATTATATATTGAATATACTTTATTATACACATATAATACATAAATTATGTATATATTATATATCTACCGGTTATTTTTAGTTTAAGCAATTGAATGAACGGCTATTTGAGTTTATTCTTCTATTTAAATTTTATGTTAGTTTAATTACCCCCTGAATAAGATGTTTTACTATTTCACACACGAAATTGCACCGGTTGTTCTCCTAAGGAACGTGTCTTTAAAGATTGTCCTGTTTTTTTACCTTGTTGCTAAAATATGCTTCTCTTCACCAAAAACACTATAGTTCTAATATTGAAAGCTTGAAATTATTATTTCAGGTAAAAACTAAAAATTAGTGACTAATTATTATTAAAATCGTGTAAATATTGATAATTTGTGCTTGAATTTTTATGTCCAAAAACTGATTTAATGATTTGCTTTAGCTCTGTTGTTTGTCCTTAGATTGAAGAAGACAAAGTGGTTCTTCTTGATTTGGTATTATTTGACTAAATTTGGTGATTGACGGTCATATGTGTTGGTATTTCGAGGGTTTATTTTAAATTTAAGATTATTTTAACTAGATTTGGGGTGGGGTTCAAAGAACACTTTGTTAAGTAACACAAACGAATTATGCCAATCAATTAGACTTTGATAAACAATATAACAAAATCATGCCAAATGTTTAATGAAATCATTATTTTTTAAACATTCTCAAGTTGTTTTACAAGCTTTTCATGCTATTTTAACTCTTAGTTACTGTTAACGGGGGAATCGTTATACACTATACCTGACAAATTCAAAAATAAACAGAGAAAGTTGATCAAATATATCCCTGTATTATGAGAAAAAGTTTAAATATAGTATTTCTTGTTATACTTTGTGTCCAAATATAATCCTTTATCTAATATTATTAGTTCAAATGTACGCTTTTTCCGTAAAGTTTATCCAATGTGGACATCTAATTCCTACATGGCATTGATATATGATGAGGTGGATACCACGTGATATGCCGCTTCAGTGCCACTAATCCATTTTATCCCTCGATCCTTCTATTTTTTTTTTCCACCACTAGAATTACTTAAGTCTTGAAGCACCTAAATGGAAAAGAAGTAATTTTTTCCATTGTAGAAAACATCAAAAGATGAACATTGGCACCAGTGATAATGTTGGGCTTGTCACAAGGTTTGCCCTCAGCTTTGCGTTTGTTTTGCCTTTTTCTCTTGAAAGCCAGGCCTGCTAGCATTTTGGCCTCTAATGAACCAACTGTTCCCACTCCAATTGTTATCTCCTTTCTCTTCCAATGGCACACTAAATAAAGGAAATTTTACCTTCTATAGCAAAAGTATATATCCTATTATTATAAATTAAAATTATTTTAAAATATTATTTTCTATAATTATTTTTTATATTTTATAAAAAAATAAGTATTTATGATATATACTACCATTGAGGCATGAAATATACTATTTATGTCTTTCCTCTCTCTTAGACAACTGGATATACATATTTTTAAGGTGATTGCCGTTATTGTGTTAGCATACTTGAGTTGTCATTTTTCATATATTTTACATTTTGGGCTTATATTGTAGTTGGACTTATTTATTTGTATTGGGCTTATTCATTTATAAAGGCCCAGTGTATTTTGTAAGACAACATTTTCAGATTATGAGAGATTCATTTTTTATTACCAAAATCAGTTTTTCTCTTTCTTCTTGATCTCTCTCTCGTTCTGGTGAATGCGTTGAATCCTTTGGATTCTAACAGTATTCATGGATACAGGACGCGAATACATGTGAATATATGCGCGTACAGCGGGACTGCCCTGATTTTTAGCCGCTTTTTGCTGTTGTATTCATGAATACAGCAGCGCGAATACACTACCGTAATAACTGAATAGTAACTATAGAAAATAATAACCACTAAACAATAGTGATTTTTGAAAATTCCTCCTAAATAAACGTGTTATCATGTTCACGCACCGCTTCTGCAATTTTATCAAAGTGTTTTAGCTTTTTAATAATAATACAAAGTAATTAGTGTCCTAATAAAATAATTCATTGATTATTGGTTAGTACTCCCTCTAGTCAACAATAAGCGACCAATTTATCTTTTTATTTTGGTCCATTGTTCATTTATATAACCAAGAAAAAATTTAATTTATTTTTTCAAAATTACTCTTATGTACGTATCTCTAAAAAGTCTTTTACTTCTCGCATTAACTATGCTGCAACATTTAATTAAATAGTTTAGTCACACTAATTATTTTTGTCTAGAATTTAGTATTTCCTTTGTGGGTGTGTCCAAGGCAAATTGGTCACTTACCGGAGGGAGGGAGTAGTGTTTTTCTACCTAGTTTACTTATGTCTATTTCCAAAATTGGTCACTTTGATGATGTTACTTGGTTTCTTTTATCTTCTATCAAAGCAGATATAACTAACTGTGTTCATCAAAATTTTGTAGAATAAAAAGGATTATCTGCGGTTTAATGGCAATGGTGGAGAAGGAAAAAAAAAGTAGTGGTGGAAATATAAATAAAGCGGAGGGTAAAATGGGTTAGAGGTGCTGAGGTGGCATTCCACGTAGCATCCACCCTATCGTATGTCAGTACCATGTAGGATTGATTGTCCATCTTGGATAAACTTAATGAAAGAGGGTATATTTGAGCCAATAGTATAACGACGAGACTATATTTGGACTCAAAGTATAACGATGGATGTATTTAAATCTTTTCTCATAGTACATGGATATATTTGGACCTTTTTTCAAAAAATAAATTAGTTTTATTCCTTGTAACGTTCCGTCAGCCAAAATAATTTTTTTCCCAAGCTCCTAGACACATGTTAAGTAACGATTATGATTAACAACAAAATCATTAGTTTAATGAGGTTGGAAAATCTTTAGCAAATAAGGATATGTTTGGTATAAAGATGTTTTCAACGGAAAATACCTTCCTAATTTTCTTACTTATTTTCAGGTATTTGGCTGTAAGTAGAAAATATTATCCCAAAAGCATTTATATATAACCAAGAAAAATACTATGGGACATGGGATGAGTGGGTTAGTGATCAGGGTCAGGGGTTCGTGTTGGGGTTGAGGGTATGAGGTAAAGAAATTAAGGCTATGGACAAAGGGAGTTCATCCGTTTTATGAGAATTTCCGATGATAGGTGAAACTAAAGAAATTTTTTGTGAACGCAATTTTGATAACATCTTACCATGTTTCGAGATTGTGCCCAATATTCTTCTATTTTTTATTTGATAATGATGTTTTAATATTCATGCATAATAGCCGTAATCAGAATCTTAAGAAGCAAAAAAGTTTTTTGGATTGAAGTAAGAAGCTCATTGTGATGTTGTAATTCCAAAAGATCAATTTCGATAGCACTTGAATGGCTTCGCGACTTTCTTGAAACTAAAAACATATTCATGCACTTCTTGTAAAAGGCATTAGTGGACATGATTGTTGGGTTTTGAGTGAAGTTGTGAATTTGGAAATAGAGGGAAAAGTAATGGAGGAAAATAAAATTTTAATTTGTTCATCTTACAAGGGAATTTTTTTTTCTCATTCAATAAGACAAGACACTTCTTCTAGCCTTTAAAGAGTTGAAAGAGAACAAGTCTCGCATTGTTGCTTGGCTTTGGATTAGAATGTGGATTTGACCAAGTAGAGGCCCATTTACTCATGATTTCTCATATGAATCTTTTGTCTCCGGCTATTGGGCTCTATATATTAATGAGCGGAAATCACTGAGGTATCTTGGGCCAAATTTATTTTCCTTTTCCATTATTTTTTTCCTGATATATTTTTTATTAATTTCTACCAATAGACACCTTGTCAAATGAACATGCATTTTTGTACTTGTTGGTTAGAAAAGAGGCTTGACATGACTTTTCACCACCAAAAATCTGAAAACTTTCCCTTCTCTTCTTTGCATTTCTCCATAGTTTTCAAAATTAAGCAAAATGTAAGTGTCCACTGTGTTATTTGTTCCGCCATTTGAGTTCGTTGACGGTGTGTGATTTGAATTGCCGCTATTACATAATAGTTTTTCATGTTATCTTGGGAGGAATTAATTTATAAAGCCTTGGGCAACAGTGAGTGAGAGATTAAATTACTTAAGACAGACAAGCAAATTGTGAGCTCAAAATTATTTTCTGTTCCTGTCTTTGACTAACAACGTTTACTGTTTTATTTTCAGTTTATTGTTATTTTGCTTTACTGATATTTGAACATATGATGAGAACAATGATTTGCTTACAAATTATGGTAAATGCAACGACTCATCTGTAATAATCAAACTCAACTTCTGGAAAGAATGTTACAAGTCAACAAAAGTTTGGCAAATGACAAAATTATGAACATAAGTATATAACTTGATCCCATATTTCTGCAAAATAGCAGATGTCATCTGCCAACTATAACACTAATCGTGACATTGTTTGAGGAAAAATCCTGTTTCTCATTCCATATATCTGCATCTTCATATTTTCTCATTGAGGTATAAGTTGGTTGCCTAGGCAAGGGCAACCTTATATTGTCTGTCTCTAACATTAACACGACAGAAGACATATTCGGTCTGTGAACTGCCATGTCTTGCACACAAAGTAGTGCTAAGTGTATGCATCTCAATACTTCATCATGTTGACAATCGTCCCAAATAGAACGGTCCACTAGATCCATCGGTCTACCTTCGTCCCACTTCTCCCATGCCTGAAACATTTCCATACGAAAACGGAAAACAATAAGAGAAAGGGAAAACCAACGTTTTCGTGCTCATAGTTTATAACTGTAGTATTCTTTACGAGACATAAAGCCTTTAGCTTCACAGCGGATATTAAAAAGTAGTTCATGAGAAGATTGAATAGACGTACATAGCCAATAATGCTTGAGTGCTGATCAGAATGAAAGCTTGTGTTCCTCCAGCCACAGATGATCTCTAGCAATAGTACGCCAAAGCTGTAAACATCTGATTTTCCAGAGAACAAGCCTTCCATTGCATACTCGGGAGCCATATATCCGCTGATTTTTAAGTAAAAAATCATATGAGATGGAGTTAGCTCTTGGATCAAGTTAACGGATACTATCACAGGTATAACACCAATTCATACTCACTATGTGCCAACTACTCTGTTTGTATTTGCTTCATTCTGGTTCCCTCCGAATATCCTGGCCATACCAAAATCTGAAATTTTCGGGTTCATCTCTTCATCCAGCAAAATATTACTAGCCTTTAAATCCCTATGGACTATTCTGAGTCGCGAATCTCTATGTAGATATAGTAGTCCCCGTGCAATGCTTTCAATAATGTTAAATCGCTTCCTCCAGTTTAATTGGGATTGCTTAGCAGGATCTGCCAAAATAATTGTAAGTCATCAATATTCATCGTAAGGGAAAAGTATATTACAAAATTTAGCACTGCAGAACTAACCAAATAGAAATGAATCTAAACTTCTGTTAGGCATGTACTCATATAGTAGAATCTTTTCTTCTCCCTCAATACAGCAGCCAATAAGTCTAACAAGATTTCTGTGTTGTAATTTGGCAATTAGCATGATCTCATTCTTGAATTCCTCTACACCTTGTCCTGACTTTCTTGATAGCCTCTTCACTGCAATTTCTTCGCCACTTTGTAGCTTTCCCTAAGATAAAATAATTAACATCGACGTTAGTCTAAGACAATAAGGCCATATTTCCCTTGAAAAAAAAATACACTTATCAAAATAAGATAGAAATCAACCTTGTAGACGGGGCCAAATCCCCCTTGTCCGAGCTTATTTTCATTAGAAAAGTTGCGCGTAGCTGCTACTATACTGCTAAAACTGAAGAATTTTAGTTCTGAACCACTTCCTTGATGCCCTTCAACACTCAGGTCTCCTGGTCCTGATAAGTCCATTGGGAGTTCTCCGCTCCTAATTGGATCGCGCATGGGCATCTCATTGATCCTGTTGGACTCTTAAAATGTGGAATTGAAGATATAAATACACTGTGTAAAGGGAAATAAATGTTACAAACCAAGTTGAAAACATCAGTCATTTTGAAAATTTACCTCGTCTTTTGGCTTTGTACTTGCATAGTAGCAAAATCGCCATACAAAAAACAAAAGCTACAACTACAAGAATGGATAACAACACAATTTTGATTGTCCTGCTCTTTTTACCTGTTTAAGGAAAGTTTGAAATGGGAACATCCAAAAATCAGTAATGATTGTATAAATACCAAATGAATTAGTAAACATTTTACTATTTCAGCAGATTGTAATGCTTACCAAATTCAGAATGAGCGAGGCGAACATAGAGAGTGTTCCCGCCTTCGTTGAACTGCTGTAGATCAACTAAATCTGCACTCCAAATCATGCAGTAAATTCCAGTAACAAAAGCATAAGCAGTACATGAACAATTTTCCAGGCACTTGCTTTTACACTCGTCGATGTTTTCTGCAGCTGCTGTATCCGCGAAATCTGGCAACTTGATTCCCTTGATCTCCAGGAATCCGTCCCTATTTCCATTATCACTCCTCCAGACACTGATATTTCTCCCACATTCCAATCGCGTCCTCCTAACGCACCCTCCTGACCAATTCCTCGCATTCCACTGCTCCGAATCTTTTGGAACAAATCCATATAGACAAGTACATTTTAGTGAATTTGAGATATCACATTTCGCGAAATTCCCACATGAGTTATATATGTCGCAATCGCCCAATGGATGAGATTGTATCATGCTCCATTGCCTCTTATTTATATCCCACTTTTGCTGCAGCTCATATCCACTAGGACTAATATGAAATCTCACCAAATTAGAAGTGTTTTCTGCAGTGTAAGTGAAGTATAGCCTATTCCCCTCATTGTAAAGCTTGAAACCATTTAAATACACAGCCTTCATATCTGGTACACCTGTGAATGATAGTCCGTCCCAATATCCACTTCGCCAACGTCTATTTGATCCATCCCATATCACGATCTGTGGTGATCCGCGAGGATCAACACCCAAGGAGTATCTGTCGAAGACATAATTCAGTAAATAAAAGTGTGTACTCTCTAACAACTTATGCTTTTAAAAGAAATGGTCAGACAATACAACCAGTGGCAGAGCCAGAAATTCTAGTAAGGAGATTAGAAAAATGCAAGAATAGCATAATTGGGATATGAACTTGTGACTGAAAACAACTTCTCACCACATTTTACACTACATTTAAATCTTACGTTAAGGGGATTCGAAAAATCTATATGTATAGAAAAAATTATTTTTACCATACTTGCACAGTTTATCTTCGGACGAATGATATTCAACTGAACCTCTTTCATCTTATTATTTCCACCACATCAAATTATTTCCACCATATAATGCAACATGTTATCAGAGCAGGCAATACTATTCTTGGCTCATAAAAGATAATCAGGCTCGCCCATTGATGGGGTGTTCATAAGAACCCGAAAAATCGAACCAAATCGAAAATCGAACCAAACCGACCAAAAAAATCGGTACTTTTTAGGTTTGGTTTGGTTTGGTTTTAGTTTTGAATTTTAAAAACCGATCAAATTTGTTTTGGTTTTGGTTTTAATAAAAAAATAACCGAACCAAACCGACTATAAAAGTAGCTATTTAAATTTATTATTACACCAGCATATATGTATATTTCTATATAAAGTTTCTAAAATTTTATGGTACATATTAGTCATTTGTATTTTTAGTCTAGTTCTTTGCTATTATAATAATCTAATTACTTGCTTTTTACATTCTAGTTTGATTGATAGTTTTCTTTTACTAAGTACAAGAATTTATTTCATGTTAAAAATAATCGATTTTTAATTAAGTACTTAAATTCTTCAATCATCATCAATATATCTTGAAAATGATAGATTTCTCAAAGAGCAATTGATTTGATAGTGTTACGTTGAAAATATAGTCGCCGGAATATGCGTTTGATAGCGTATGTCTTATATTTAAAAAAAGACCGATAATAACCGAAAAAATCGAAAAACCGACATAAACCGAATCGATAAAAAACCGACTCAATTGGTTTGGTTTGGTTCCGATATTTGAAAATTCGATTTACTTGATTTGGTTTTTTTTTAGGGAAAAACCGACCCAAACCGAACCATGAACACCCCTAGACTTGTTCAGAACATAATTAAGTAAATAAAGTGATTTCTCAAACAGTTTAAGTTTTCAGATAAGATCGTCAACAATGCAACATTACCTTCCGGATGAAGGGTCACTTTCACTTGTCCATGACCTCAAAACTCCATCCATATAAACTCTCATTTCTGGCAAAAATGTATCTGTAGGGTGCTGAAAACTCTGCCACGATGCCTTATTATTATCGTTCAAAATAACAAGATTGCCAGTATCCAAAAGGGACAGTGTAGAATTTGTAGTCTCCATAACAGAAACATTTGTCGACCATAGTAAATCGGCACGTCCATCTTTAACGACCAAATTCCCATTTTTCTCAATGGTAAAAACACCATTTTGATCAGGAACTGGTTTGTCTCTGTTTGCAACCCAAACAACTGATAAAACTGGAACATCAGCGTACCATATACCAAGAAACCTTTGATTAGAACCTTTTGGACTAAAGAATCCTAAGTTAAATTTCCCTTTTGGAGAAATTATTTTATCACCATCTCTTAGAATCTCTCCTTGTCTAATTTTATTGGATGCACAACATAGTAAACAAAAATAATAAACAATGAACAAAACAAGAAACCAAGGGAAATCAATGAGACCATTGCCCATTTAAGAATTGAAATTTCAGAAATAGAGATTTGAGCATAAAGTATATAATGACTAGAGATATAAGAAATTTCAGATGGATATGTCTGGTTGGCTGAGTACCAATTTAATTGACTAGATTCTTGGCTGACCAAATTCCCTTCCCCCCCCCTCCCACGCACCCCACCCCGCCCCCTCCAAACCCACCACTGTACTTTGGTAGTATTCTAATTGAAAAGTTTTTTCTAAGGAATATTTAAGGGTATATATGGATCGGGTTAGTTCGATTTTTATCAAAACCAAACCAAACCAATTATATCGGTTTGGATTGGTTCTTTTTTGTCGGGTTTTTTCGGATTTTTGGTTTTTTTTTTTGTTACATGAATATTATTCCAATCTTACTTTGTTAAAGTTATAGACAAAGTTTTGATAAGTGAATATATGTTTACTAAATATTGAAAAAATTGACAACATATGATCTATTAAAATATTCTAATGAGAGAATTTTTTTAGTAATACATGATAGTTATTCTCTTAGTCGTCTAACAATAATTTTTGATAACGTACTCTTTCTTGGTTAACACATGAGAGGATCCCAAATATTTCAATATTTCTTAAAGAAAATTTAATATAAAGTCTTAAATATATATATAAAATATATATTTATTTTGGTTCGAATTTTTTTGCTCAATACCAAACCAAATCAAACCAAACCTAGTCAGGTTTTTTAATCAGTTTGATACGGTTTTTCGGTTTGAATACCCCAAGAAATAAAAATACTGTATTATGTATGCATTGGTCTAACTAATTCAGATTCACGTTGTCCGGCTAATTCATAGTCATACTGAGTATGACCTATTAAAGGAACAATGCTCTTTAATCCCTATGAAGGGTTTTTTCATTTCCAAAACCCGAAACATCTGAAGAGATTATTTATCTTATTTTTTAAGTTACAATTTCATCTTACTTATAAAATTGCTTGTAATTGTCTTTTAGTCATTTTGATAATATAATTATTTTTACGTTATCAATGTAGAAGATAAGTTGTTTCTTAATTATAACATGAGTCACATCAACGAAAAGAGGGAGAGAGATGTTCTGTATTTTGACAACGTGCAAGCAGAAAAACGTAAGAGGACCATACTCACTTTTCGTATAGCCGAAATGAAAATTTGTTTCACATAAATGAAAAATACAAGTCACCTAAATAAAAAAGTATAGTTTTTCAAAAATAAAACTTTGTATCTATTTACTCGAAATTCTCCATAATTAATTAATTTGTATTTATGTCTTCATTTTGTTTAACACGATTTATTAACACACTTTGGTACATTTTATATTTATTTTTTTCCATATAGTATCTATCACCTATTTCTATATTTTCTCAAAGTATTACCTCATAGATTAATAAAATATGGACAATTAATTTACATAATATGCATAGATTTGACTATCCCTTTAATTATATATCATGATTTACTCCGGTTATAGAATAACAAATTCAGATAATTAGATTATGTGAGAGACTATATTGATGTTGCTTGTAATTATGCTACTTATTAACTTCAGAATTGTCTAACTTGATATTATAATCAGTGGAAACGCCGTTAACTTGAGTCTTAATCGTTCTTTCTTTTTTTCCTCATAATAATTATTAATTCTTGCAAAATAATACTTATAATAGTACTGGTAATCATTATCATTTTTTTTTTCCTTCTATACATTTGGCAGCAACAAGAGTTCACATTGAGTAAAATATGATTTGTTGTAGTTAGGTCGCAGAAATATACTCTGAAAATGACATTTCTTGTCCTTCATTTTATTCGCTCGAAGTTGATTGGCGGTGTCGAAATTTATAGAGGAACATGAACAAATAAATTTAATTATCATATCTTTAAACAAGAAATTAATAGCCCTAGTACATTGGTTTGTTGAGTCTTAAGTTGTAAAAGGTTCCGAGTTCAATACTATTTAATCATAATTTTTAACAACAAAGACTCAAATATTTGCAAAAAATATGTGTTAGTTGAAGTTCAAACCTGTAAACTCTTAGAGCAAAATCAAGGACATAACCAATGCATCAGGAGACAACCTAAGTCAAGTGGTGTTATTTTTTCTTGCTTATTTGTTTCCTTACAATATTAATACATATATTTAGTAAAATTTGACGAAGCGTTGTTGCGTGACACCGCTTCGTTGAATGTGTTCCGCCCCTATTGGCAAGGGTGAGTCAACAATATCAATTATGCGTATATGTGAAGTCAATAGCTTTTGTCTAAATACTGTATATATGTTATGAAAGTGTTCAACATCTTAAAGTATGATCTGTAAGTAGTTGTATTTAAATCAAAATGATATTAAGAACCAAAAGGAAACAACTTTAACTGAAAATATACGCATGAGTTGTTTGGTTGATGGACGAGTTAGGTAAGGATTAGAATGCATAAATCATAAATGTGGTGAATAATAATATATGGATTGTTTATTTTAAGAGGTTTTTGGGTCTTTAATTTAGTTTCAAGGACGCAGAATTGTACATGAATATGAGAGATCAATCTATCTATAATTGCCTTAAATCTTGCTATGTCTAAAACTTTGAAATTGTTAATTCAGGTTTTAGTGGATAATTTTGGGAAATATTTGTAGGCTCATGAGTTGTGAGAAACGTGTGAATATATTGGTACAATGCAGTGAAGCAACACGTGCTGTACAATGTCAATTGCCTTCTAAGGTAAGGGAGCTGACCTTTATTTTTTTTATTTTTAGGTAAGGGCTGACTGTGGTTATCCCGGGGCCTATACACTACACCCATTGACTTTGAAAATGAACGGTCTTGATTTTTCACTCTAATCTTTTTTATGCGTAAATTTTTAAGATCAAAAGTGTTATCTGATACAAGCGAGTAACAATACTTGTTAAATTTGTAGTTTTGCTCGTTGGATAAACGGGATAAAAAAAAAATCAATAGAGGTATTTGTGCATATCATTATCATCCCCCCCCCCCCCCCCCCAAACCCCCTGTACACGTGATACTTGGGCCGACTCGAAATTGTTCAAAGAACCAACCTCGAAATATCGGGCCTTTTGCATCCGTACTCACTTTTTGTGCCACGTTTTAACTTATACCTGCTTTGTAAAAAAATTGCATCCGTATCCGCTTTTGCGCATAACTTCAGCATGCGGGGCTGAAGTAGCAAAGGCAATCACACGAAACTTCCGCGTTCTAGTAGACGGGCCTGAAGTAGATCTAGAGCTGGAGTTGTTGTCTTGTAACTGGGGAACTTCAGCATACGGGGCTGAAGTTCCCAAGTTACACTGGGGAACTTCAGCTGTTTTGTCTTTTTAATTGGAGAACTTCAGTCCCCAGTTTTCAAATCTTTGTAATTGTTTTTATAACTTGGAAACTTCAGCTCTAAAGCTGAAGTTTGTAATTGGGAAACTTCAGCTCTAGAGCTGAAGTTTTATCTTTGTAACTGAGGAACTTCAGCCCTGTATGCTGAAGTTTTGTCTTTATAACTGGCGAACTTCAGCTCAGCGAGGGAAAGGGAGCTGAAGTTATTTAAAAAGTGGGTACAAGTTAAAAAATTTTAAAAAAGCGAGTATAGGTTAAATGGGGGCGACCAAATAAGGTGTCCCGTATAATTTTTACCGAAATATCAGAAATGTTACGAGAATAGGAAGAGAAATGTAAAAGTTTTATTGGGTGGCCACTTTCCACCGTACTATTTTAGCTATATTCAGTTTTTCTCAAAATATTTAATCATAGTCAGGAATCAGGATAGACAAACTTATAAAACAACTCTTCTTCCTCCGCTTTTTCTTTTTCTTATTTTGTCTCCTTCACCACAAATGTCGTATTAATATATATAGACAAAATCAATATGCAAACACCATTCAAGAATTAAAAAACGAATTGGCTTCATTTTCAGTATATCTTTCTTCAATCAGCTACAGTAGTTGTTTGCTTCTTGATTCGGGAGTTTTATGTCTTTTGAGTGTAATGTAATTCGTTCATTTCTAAACAATGATAAATTGTTCGAATTTAGAGAGGCCAACTGATTACTGTACTTTGAGCTTTGAGCAAAGAAACTTAGAGCCCGTTTGGACATAATAAGCTTTTTCTTTTTAAAATTTTTTTTTTTTACCTTTTTTCGAAATCAATGTTTGGCCATACTCAATTTCGAATATATATGTTTGAAACTTCAGATATTGATAATTCAAACATCAAACATACATGTATGAAGTGTGAGACTTTCAATCCAAACTTTAGTCGCATACGTTTGAATTTTAGATAAAATGTCTAACTTTAGTTGCTATGTTTGAATTTATGTTATAAAGTTGTTAAACTTAAAAATATTATACACTTCGGCTATACCTGATGAAATGAGGTCCCAAAAACTGCTCCTTGATTTTGGGAACAACCAAGAGGACTATAGCTAGTTAAAAAAACTATTCCAATGGCAACTTTGAGAGATTAGCATGAGTGAAGAGTGGTATCCAATTAATTTTTTCAAACATGAACAAAGTATTTCACCATTTCCTACACTAGGCCTGAGTGAGATTTGTTAGTATCACTTCGTTCGAAATAATTCCGAGCTCACAAGTTGCTTGTATGTCCTTAAGGAATTTAATCTCCTTTTGACCAAAGTTATGAATTACTTCCTCCCAGGATAGAACGGAAAAACTATTCTGTAATACTGACAACTGAAATTACAGAACTTCAGCGAACTCAACAAATGGAGCAAATCACACTTGACACTTTATTTATTTGAAAAAATAATGCAACAATATAGGAAAGAGGAGAATTTTTTCATATTTTTTATGTATAAAAAAATGAGGCTAAGCCTCTAAATTTATAGACAATGAAAGTGTGAGAAATTGAGCATTAAAATTTGAGAAATTGGAAAACCCTTTGATCGAAGGTAAAAACCACATTACGATTTGGTATTTTTTATCTTATATATTTTCGGGTTTGCCTTTCCCTCGACATAACAACTAGTATCAGAGCCAATAGTTTGGAGGGCCTATAGAGATGGCGGAGTGTGTCGTTGGGGCCCGACTTAGTATCTTTGCCCGTCTACGGGGTTTACGACATTTACTCGTAGCTTTGAAGATGCATGCACAACCTTTGGGCTTCGGTGATCACAAATACTCAAGATCATGTGGGTGGCTCACAGTTAACCTCCAAATTAGCCCATGGAATGCTGATGGGTCATCTGGACTTAGGGGAGATTGTTGGATGCATGTGAACAAAGTCTCACATGAAAAGTAGAAAAGAAAAAAAAACTACTTATAAGGAGTTAGATACTCTTAATGGTGTGAGGTTTTTTGGGAAAACCGTGTGAGCTTGACTTAAAGCAAATCCTATTACATTAGGTTAAGATATATTTGGACCGTTTTACCCCAACACATAGCAGACCAGAGGCGGCAGAATAAATTAATTTTATTATAGATTAATTTCTGAACCCATAATTGTTCAGAACTTTAAAGGTTGAATCCATCAAGTTTAAATTTTAAATATGAGTTAGAATTTATTTTTTCCTTGATATATATGTGTTCAAGTTTGCTTATAAGACAGGATTTCAGTAATTTCTATGGATCAGCAACATACCAATAGTTTGGACTGGATTAACCAAACAGATTTTCTATCTTCTAAAATTTTCGTGAAAATTCAGAATTCACTTAGAGTGTGTTTGGTAGGAAAGAAAAATATTTTTCGAAAAATGCTTTCCAATTTTTTCATGTTTGGTTGGTTTAAATGTTTTGAAAAATATTTTTCTTATGAATTTATTTTTCTCCAATTGGAGAAAAATGTTTTCCTTATCAAGAGAAGAGAAATACTTTTCAAAACTCCTTCTCAATCTTCTCCACCCTCATCACCCGCCCCACACCCACCCACCTAATCCCATCCCATATCTACCCACCCCACCCCCTCTCTCCAAAGAGAACTATGGTAATAATAATCATGTTTCTTGGAGGTATGAAACATAACTCTGTGAATAAGCAAAATGGAAGTTGCATTGCAATAATAACAAAGATCGTTGACTAAACCACCAAAAAAATGAAGGTTGCAATATAATTGCTTTCCCCTACTTGAAAGTAGACAATAAAACATAAAACACATGGATTGAAGTCTTGAACCACGTAGCAAAATTAAAGTCCCTACCTTTTTGGTAATCAGATTCAAATTATTCAAACCGCCTGCATTTGTAATTGCTAATTGCTTGTAGGGATGTATATAGGTCGGGTTAGTTCGAATTTTTTAATTACTAAATCAAATTAATGGTGTAGGGTTTTTTAATTTATAAACCAAATAAAACCAATAAAGTCGGGTTTTTCAATCTCGATTTTCTCGGGTTTTTCGGTAAAGTCTCAATAGCACAAAATATGTAATTGTTTATCCGTAAAATGGTACAGTTGAATTTATATGCGATTTCTAGATAAATGAATTAATTTGATCCTGAAATAAATAAATAATTGAAACGCCACACAATACTTAGTCTTAGGATATAGACGAAACAACAAAAGCAATAATTGCGGGAACGAGGTTTTCGGGCACAACTACAAAGAAATCAAGAAATAAGAAATTAATATTGAATTGAGCTTTGTATAGAATATAACGTAAGTTTGCTAGAAAATACGTGTCCTTTACAGTGACAACTGAACTCACTATTTATAGTTATGAAGAAGGTTGTAGGTTCGTGCCCGTCTTTGATGTCAGTTATGAGGGGGATCGATGAAGATATAATGGTGAACATAAATTCCAAATTTCTTGTAACGGGTAATTGCTCTTAATGCTATGAATATTCTTTATTAAATGCTATCGGGAGGAATTATCACATCTTTATGAGCATTATTCTTCCCGATGACAAACGAAACACTTGCCTTTGGTCTTTAGCCATCCTCCTGTCTTGGGTTCCACGTGTCCCTTTCTCGGATAGCCACGTGTAATAACATATTTTACCTTATATAGATAGTCCCCTGCTTTCCGGTGACATAATTGTTACGACCCAAAATCTAACCATGGTCGTGATGGCGCCTATCGTGTTACAAGACAAGCCTATTTCTCAAAATATTACTACTAATTTGATTATAAGAATTTAATAAAATATTTTCAATAATTTAATTCCTGATAAACTAAACCAACCCTAAATATAAAATACGAAAACGAGTCCCAAACATCAGGGTGTCACTAAGTCATGAGCGTCTAGAACTATGAACTAAGATATATAAACTGTCTAACTGTCCAAAGGAAGAAATGACAAAAGGAGTAACAAGGTCCTGCGGACGCTAGCAGCTACTTTGCAATCTCCACAGATAGCCGGCCTGAACTCAACGATCGTCGCGCTCTAGCTCACCTGGATATGCAAATAAAGTGCAGGGTGTAGTATGAGTACAACCGACTCAGTAGTAACAGAAATAACTAAGGAACTAAACAGTAGTGACGAGCTAATTAAAAAAATTCAATTATTTCATTATCACAATTTAAATTATAAACAGGGATAAACACGTAAATTCCATAAAAAAAATTAATAAATGCTACAAAAAAATTAACAGGTAAAATGCAGCAACAACAAAAGTAAATGCAACCTCACAACAATGTCACTCCATCACTCAGCACTCGCACTTAACACTCAACACTCAACACTCAATACACTCAACACTCTACGTTCACTAGGGGCGTGTATAGACTCCGGAGGGGCCCCAAATCCCAAGCGCTAAGCACGGACAACTCCATAATATCAATACCTGGATTTGCACGGTCAGGTCACGTACTACGCGGACAACTCACGCGCTATGGTATCAATACCTGAACCCGCATGATCAGTTCACGTGCTATGCGGACAACTCACGTGCTATGGTATTAATATCCTCACAACCAAGCCCTCGGCCTCATTCAGTCATGTACCTCTCCAGCCTCACAATGCACCACAAATAAGGGGACACAACCCACATCAAGTATCACAATATATCAACAAAATAATAAATACTGAGGTAAACATGTACAATAATTTCTACAACTGAGTACAAATAGCGTGAGCATGACTAAAGCCTAAACATGATCTCTAACATGAAGGCAAACAAGTTCAGCAACAAGTAAACACATAACCACAGATAATAATTATTAGGCCTCACAGACTCACGAGATGGACCAAGTCTCAATCCCTCGTGGTGCATACCCACACGCCCGTCACCTAGCGTGGGTATCACTTCCACACAATCACATGATATCGAATCTCTTGGTTTATACCCTCAAAGCCAGAGTTAAAACTGTTACTTACCTTAACCGCGTAAAAATCCTACTCCGGAATGCCCTCGTCTCTGGACTTAGTCTCCAAAAGATCCTAATCTAACCATAATCATATTAATATCATCAACCTAGGCTAACAAATCAAATTCCATAATAAAAACTACAAAATATGCCAAAAATCCGAAATCGGCCAAAATTCGGCCCCGGGCACACGTCTCGAAACCAGTCAAAATTGACAGAATAATAAACCTCGTCCTCTCCCGAGTCTAACCATATAAATTCGTCAAAATCGGATTTCGTTTGATCCCTCAAATCCTCACTTAAAACTCTCCAAAACTCAAACCGAACTCCCTCAATTTCACTTTGAAATCATCAATCAAATACCAAAAACGAAGATGGATTCATGAAATATAACCAAAACTGAGTAGAGAATACTTACCCCAATCCATATGGTTAAAATCGCCTCTTGATTGCCCAAATCCGAGCTCCCTAACTCAAAATATGACCGAAAGAACAAACTCTTATTTTATATATTTTTCTGCCAGCTATTCTGCCTCGTTTCTCATTCCAAACGATCCCTAAATTCTCTTTTTATGCTTCCAACGGATTCCTTGTGAAATTCTAGTCAAGTTAGGCTTTTGAATCACTCAATTTGACCTTATAATGAAGGAGATATGTTGGTTTCAATATTTGCAAATAGTGCAGATTTTTAAATACGCCGTCAGTGGTAATTTCGTAATTAATCTAAAAAATCTAACAACCTAATTCTTAGTAAAATGACCTTAAAATCCTCATACGATGTCCAAATTCAACGATTCTTTTTGCTATGGGTCTGTAATCACGATACAGATCTAATGCTTCAATAAAAAAGAAATCGGATCTCATTTGTTCAATATGATATCATTTATGCTTGAAGAAACGGCATTGAAACATAAGAAAACTGAGCGCAACACAACCCAAACCTATCCGAAACTCACCCGAGGCCCTCGGGACCTCAACCAATAATTCCAACAAGTCATATATCACTACCCGAAAAACGAGCGCAACACAACCCAAACCTATCTGAAACTCACCCGAGGCCCTTGGGACCTCAACCAATAATTCCAACAGGTCATATATTACTACCTTAATTTAGTCGAACCTCCGAAACACCTAAAACAACACCAAAACACCAAATCAAACTCGGATTCAAGCCTAAGAACTTCTAAACTTCTAAAATTCGCCAACGACGCCGAAACCTATCAAACCACGTCCGAATGACCTCAAATTTTTGCATACTCGTCCCAAATGACACTACGAACCTACTCCAACTTCCGGTTGACTTTTCTAACTTAGCTTTCTAACTAAGAGACTAAGTGTCTCATTTCACTCCAAGACTCCTCCGGATCCAGCCTACCAACTCGATACGACTCAACACAGTTGAACAATACATAAAGAAGCATAAATGAGGAAAATGAGGCTATAACTCTCAGAACGACAGGCCGGGTCGTTACAATAACTTTGTGTTACTTGGAAGTTGGTAGAAACACTCTTTTGGCGGGAATTACTATAATTCCCTCTTAAGGCTTCTGACGGTTGATTAGACGCATGTCTCTCCGCATTTAATGCCCTGAATACGCGTCGTCCCATGATTCAGCACAACTTTTGCCGATTATGGAGGTAATCATGGCCATGAATTTAGCCGCCAAAACTTTTACTTATACGCTATCAACTTCCTCCCTCATACTTCATAATTTTTCAAGTTTCCTTTATCTAATTTGCATATTGCTCCTCATCTTTTCTCTAACTCGCTTCAAACGAAAGACCCCTTCCTTCTTTCCTACAATGGCTTCATCCTCAAAATGTATCGGTTCCTCAAAAAACAAGAACAAGGTCGAGGACTCTGCTCCTCTAGTAGTGGGCTCCATCATCCCTAGAAATCTTATTACCAAAAAAGACTTCGAAGAGAAATTCCCCATTGCTAACTCCCGTACATGGGCCTTTAGCAGGTGTCCTTCTTCCATACGTCCTTTGAGCATTCCTGTTGTGAAGGAAGATTGCCGCTGCCATGACTTGGAAATTATTGCTCCTGATCTATCAGAGCGAGTCACCCTACCCAAGGAGGGTTTTACATATGTTTATAGATATCCCTTTACCTTGTGTGCATTCTCCTTGAGCGGAGAGCTTGACTCCGTGATTGCGAAGTTTTGCCTCCACTACCAAGTGTGTTTGGCACAAGTAAGTCCTTCCGTGTGGAGGACAGTTTCTTGCCTTCAACGTTTGTGCCAGGAAACTGGAGAGGATCTAACCTTAGCTCACATGATGAATCTCTATTCCCCCAAAATCTTCCGCGAAGGAATGATAAACCTCTGCAAGCGTGGCCACAATGCTTTGTTGTCTAGAATGGATGATGACAACGACCGTGGATGGATGGAAAATTTTGTTGCAGTTGCCACCAATGACATCATTCCGACAACGATTTCATCGTTTCCGGCCCCTTGGAACTGAACTCGTAAGATCTTTGTTTAGTATTTCCTTTTACTAAATATTTTTCTATAGCCATATTGATCCTCTATCTTTTGTTTGTTTCAGCAACTCGATGGATCCCACCGGTAATTGAAGGTTTGGACAGGTGGGTACAAAAGATCTTGGACGTTACAACGCCCAAGACTCACTTGTGGAAAGAACTAGCCTCTAAATACGGGTGGAAGGCCAAGACTCATGGTAATTCAAACTCATCTTGTTTCAATTTTTCATGTGAAAAACTTTATTGATCCTTTCTAACTTGTCTATGAAATTAGGTCTATCCCCGGGCTCTATTGTTATTCCTAAGGAGGATGTCTTGGCTGATCCTGCTGATGCCGCGAGGCTGCTTCAGGAGGTGCTTACTCGAATAGGTGGCTTCGGGCCTGCTTCGAGAGCAAATGTTTCTTTACGTAGTCCCCGACTGGAAGCCAAACGACCAAAGAGAATACGCTCCTTTGCAGCCGCGGAAAAGAATAAGAGGATAAAGACCGATGCCCCCGAGTCATCTCCGGTAGTGGTGGTGACTGGACCTCCTTCTGGGCTGCTCATAGACACCGTGACGATCGACGATGATGAAGAATCTAGTGATGAGGGAGCTTATCTATATAGAAGGCGACGATCCTCATCATCTCAACAGGATGCTCAACCTGTTGAGAGAGTTACACCAACAGAGAACGATGTCTCGACACTTTGGGGAGAATTTGATTTGGTAGATAATGTCAACTCCCATTTTTGGGCCCTAATTGTTGTGTCCGGTACTGTGGGGATGAGTACCAGACCCTTGCCGTCTTTGGTTGGCGAGCATCTAATAAACATCACTGTATTTGATGCAGCTGATTCTCACTCTTCAACTCCATTAGCTTCATCTCCATCTTCACCAACACCAGCAACTGCTACATCACTTTCATCTCCATCCATCCTTCCACCAGCATTGCTACATCACCTCCACTAGTCGCACCTGCCCATGAAGAAGGTGTTCATCTTCTACAGTCCCCAGTTCATGGGAATTTGGGGAAAAATTATGCTTCCCTTTCTGAAGATCCACAAAGGAGGAGGAACGTTACTCTTTCGGTCTTTACCAGATGCAACTTGTTATCCCGTCAGGTGAAGCTTGCTAATTATCTGGAGCCTTTTGCTTTAGAGAAAGACTGGGAAAAGATTCAAGCATTCTCGGGAGAGTGTTTGTTGAACAACTCCATGCACAACGACGCATCGGTACTTTACTTTCATATTTTATTGCTTATTCTATTTTTGCGTGAACATATCTTGAATTTTACCCTTCTTACTTTTTAGGCCAATTTTCTTGCTTCCGAGGGCCTTTAGAGGTTGATTCATGAAAAGGAAGAGATTACCTCCTCACAGGATCAGCTTTTGGCAGAGGAGGAGCAACATGTCGCTCGCCTTTCGGAGCTGGAAGCCAAAGCCGTTGAGGCTCATTTGTGGAAAAGTGATAAATAAGTGGTAACCTTTAGCCAAAAAATTGGCCCGCTGAGGGTTAGATTTGACGAAGCCACGGCCAAATGGGTTGAAGTCCATAACGCCGTTCTTGCTGCAACCGAACCTGAGGCTGCCTCCGCTGAAAGAGTGATTAACTTAGAGGCAGCCTTGAACTCCAAAATTGAAGAGTTTGCTGATGTGGGGGCGAAACACGCCCAACTGGAAGAGAAGTACAGGAAAACTATCGAGCATAATAGGCTTTTTAGTTCAACTGTCCGTGACCTTGATGTCAGCCTCAAATCTGCTAGGCCCGCCCCAAAAAACCTTTATGCCGAGGTAACCCAACTCAAAATAGAACTCAAGCACCGAGTGGATTCCCTCATTGTTGAAAAGACTTACACCATGTAAAGCATAAGGAGAAAAACCTTGGAAGGGGCCAAAGCTAGTGTCATTGATTTTGATGCAGAAATTGCTAAGGCCCGCGAGCTTCAGTTAGCTGCTAAAAGTGGACTCCCAGCGAGGTCTGATGCACCTGGTCCTTCTGGTTCCAGTTCCGAGTTTCCGGGAACTGAAGAAGAATCAGAAGATGATCATGCCGGAGGGAAAACTAGTGAAAATGTTGAGCCATCGGTGGGCCGTCTACTTCTCCAGGGGGTGCAGACACTTCTTTTTCTCCTAGTTCCGAAGATACTGTAGTTTAGTTTTTTTTCCTTTTTCCAGTTCTTGTACCTGTGCCATTTTGACGTCTTTGTAAACAAACAAAAGAACTTTTGCTCAAGTATCGTTTGAGTCTTCTTTGCAAGTCTTTAATCTTTGAATTTTCTTTAAGAATTTTGCACAAACTTTTTTGCGTCTTATTATGTGAAACTTTTGGGTGTATTCTCCCCGAAAGCATTTTTGGCTCTGGGTATCAGCCCTTTTCCGTGAAGTCTTTGATAAGTATTTGTGCAAGTTTACTTTTTGCGTCCTTTCGTGTATGACTTCGGGTGTATTTTTCCCCGATGGCATTTTTGATTCCGGACATAAATTCTTCCGGAAACTACCCTTTAACGTGAGGGTTTTTATAAGAGAGGTCCCTCTTATGTTTACGGTGCTCTTGGACAAAGTTAATTCATCGTTCATACAAGAAACAAGATAAAAACAAAAGGATTTCGTTTTATTCCTTCTATTTTCAAAAGATACATAAGCCTTTGCTACGCTGAAAAGAAATTGCCATTACTTGTGGCTAACTTGTATAACTTGTTTCTACGGGACTGGCCGCGCAATCCCTGGTCCCGATGATATAATTATATTTTTGGTTTTTCTTTCATGGTCAATGTTGCGGTCATTGTTGTCGTTTACTCATACAATTTCCCCCCAATGTTCAAATACGAAGAGTGCGAATTGGAACATTGGAAATCTTGTATCTTCGAAGATTCCACTAATATATTGCTAGATAATCCTTAACTTGGTGACACACTTTATTTCCCCTTAGGAACTTATCATATCGAGCGAAGAACTATCTAACAACCCTCTAGTGGTTTGTGCTCGTGAACGATCGGGTAACCTTTTCTCAATAGCAAACTTAAATTTTCGGTGGGAATTTGCTATAGAGCAAAAGATTATCTAACCATCCCCGAGTGATCTTTTCTTGTGTGCCTTGCTATTAAAAGTATTAATGTTGTTGTCTTTGTAGTATGCTTTATGTTGATGCCTCATTAAAAACCTTGCCGGAAAAACCCAATTGAGACAAAAACTAAACGAAGGGAAAAAAGTGCAGCATATACTTTCTGATTAGATAATGTTCAGCATCAATAATATCTTTTGAGGTGTGACACATTTCAATTGTTGGGAAACTTTTCTCCATTTTGGTTTTCCAACTCAGATGAACCTTTTCCAGTGATAGCTGAAACCCAGTAGGGGCCTTCCCACATTAGACCTAGCTTCCCCGCATTTGAGCTGCCGGGTGTTGTGAGTTACTTTCCTTAGGACCAAGTCTCCTACTTTGAAATAACGGAGGTTAGCTCTTCGATTATAATACCGCCCCATTCTCTGCTTTTGAGCTACCATTATTACATGCGCCAATTCCTTGCGTTCATCAAGCAGATCCAAGTTAACTATCATTGCTTCGTTGTTCGATTTTTCATCTGCCTGGAAGTATCTCAAAGTTGGTTCCCCTACTTCCACCGGGATTAAAGCTTCTACACCGTACACGAGGGAAAAAAGGGGTTTCACCTGTGCTTGACTTGGCCGTAGTTCGGTATGCCATAAAAATTCGGATAATTCTTTGGGCAAGTTTCCTTTAGCCGCTTCCAACCTTTTCTTGAGGTTTTGAATAATCACTTTGTTCATCGACTCTGCTTGTCCACTAGCGCTCGGATGATAGGATGAATACGTGATCCTCTTTATTTTTAAATCTTGGAGTAACTTTGTAATTTTTGCGCCGATAAAACGTCACATGCTATCTCTTTCGGTATTCTGAACTTGCAAACTATATTTTCCTACAAGAAACACCACATCGCATTCTACGATTTTCTGATAAGGACCTGCTTCCACCCACTTAGAAAAATAGTTAGTTAAAATCAAAAGAAATCTTAGCTTTCCAGGAGTCGGTTGTAATGGTCCGACAATGTCCATTCTCCATTTCATGAATGACCACGGAGAAAGACTGAATGTAAGGGTTCTGCCGGTTGATGCACCAGTGGCGCATAGTGTTGACACTTATCACATTTTTGCACGAAGTCCTTAGCGTTTTGTTCCATGCGGAGCCAATAGTATCCTTCCCTTACCAACTTCAATACTAAGGAATTTGCGCCTGAGTGGTTTCCGCATATCCCTTTGTGAACCTCTCTCATGTCATAGTTAGCTTCAGACAGTCCTAAGAATCGGTCCAGCGGGCCTTGAAAATATTCTATACAACTGGCCTCCCTGGAAGCTATATTGTGCTGCTTTGGCGCGTAACCCCCGGGATATTTTGGGGTCTTCAAGTAGCTTCCCATGTTCGAGATAGTCGATAATTTCATTTCTCCAGCCCCATACCAGATTAGTTGAATTTACCTCGTAGTAACCATCTATATCCAGGACTGAGTTCATCATTGTACTACCGTCCTGGACTCCAATTCCTTTATTTCTGTTGATGATCCTAAGTTTTCCAATGTGTCTGCTTCTGTATTTTTTTCTCCTGGTCTAAGAGTAATTGACCATTCTCGGAATAGCACCAGCAGAGCTTGAGCCTTTACCACATATTACTGCATGCACTCCTCTTTGGTCTCAAAGATCCCGTAGACCTGATTTACCACCAGCTGTGAGTCACATTTGATTTCAATGTCCTCGGAGTCAAGTCCCCGGGCTAACTCGAGTCCTGCAATCAAAGCTTCATACTCTACTTCATTGTTAGTTAAATGGACCGTCCTGATGGCTTGCCTTAGGGTTTCCTCCAAAGGCGTGATTAAGACTATACCAAGTTCGGACCCTTTTCTGTTGGAAGCTCCGTCCGTAAATAAGGTCCAAACCCCTAATGCCAATTCCGACACCATTACTATTTCCTTGGTTTCCAGAGGCAATAATCCCCGACTGAAATCGGCCACGAAGTCACCCAAGACTTGCGACTTAATTGCAGTCCTCATTTTATACTCTATGTCAAATTCACTCATTTCGACAGTCCATTTGGCCAATCTACTCGAGAGCTCGAGTTTGTGGAGGATGTTCCACAAAGTGAAAGTAGACACCACGGCTATCGGGTGGCATTGGAAGTAAGGACTCAGCTTCCCAGCGGCGACTACGAGATCTAAGGCCAGTTTTTCCAAATGTGGGTAACGAGTTTCTGCTCCCGTTAAAATTTTATTAATATAATAAATGGGAGATTGCGTACCTTCGTCCTCTCGGACTAAAACTGCACTTAACGCAACTTCTGAGACCGCGAGGTAAACCAACAATGTTTCCTTTTATTCTGGTTTTGAAAGCAATGGAGGGCTTGACAAATACTTCTTTAAATCCCTCAAATCCTGTTGGCACTCCGGGGTTCATTCAAAATTATTTTTATTTTTGAGCAGTGCGAAGAAATGATGACACCTTTTTGACGATCGGGAAATGAATCTGCTCAAAGCTTCCAATCTCCCCGTAATCCTTTGGACTTCCTTCACATTTGATAGTTCGTCCGGGATATTATATGGTCTTGATCTTATCGGGGTTTACTTCAATCCCCCTTTATCATACTAGAAATCCCAGAAACTTACTAGAGCTGACCCCGAACGCGTATTTCTCGGGGTTAAGTTTCATATTATGCCTCCTTAGGAAAAGTCTCTTGCATATGTTTAGGATATTCACCTAGATTTATAGTCTTAACGAGCATATCGTCTAAATAAACTTCCATAGTTTTCCCTATTTGGTTTTTAAACAACTTGTTCACGAGCTGCTGATAAGTGGCTCCGACGTTTTACAACCCTAAGGGCATCAAATTATAACAATATATATCAAAATTCGTTATAAACGAAGTTTTTTCCTGATCTTCCGGGTTCAAATTAATTTGGTTGTACCCGGAATAAGCATCGTGGAAACTCATTAACTCGTGCCCAGCCGTGGCATCAATCATTTGATCGATGTTTTGCAGTGGGAACGAGTCTTTCAGGCACGCCTTGTTAAGATATTTATAATCTACACACATGCGAAACTTATTGTTTTTCTTAGGAACTACTATCACATTAGCTAGCTAATCTGGATATCTTACCTCTCGGAACGAACCGATATTAAGTAAGCGGGTTACCTCGTCTTTGACGAATTTATTCTTCGCTTCAGCGATTGATGGCATCCAAATCCACTACTAAAATAAATGGACATGGTCGCATGCAATATAATTTACCCAGCTATGAGTCGGGGTTGAATCCCATAGAGAACAATATGTAGGCGATTAGGAGTGTAAGATAATTATCACTTATTATGCTAAGCCAAACACTTAAAATGTGATTGTGAAAATATTATAGCTAAATGCGGAAATATAAGCTAACTTAGAAAACAAGTAAAATTATCAATGGCTACAAGCTTGAATGCATAGGGAATTACACTCAAGTAACGATCCAATGTATTTCACGATTTTTACAAATATGAGCGAGTTTATATTAATTAGCCTCAGGCAATAATTCTATATTAGTTTCTTCCGAAGACTAACAAGACTTCATAATTGAATTATCCCTAAAATAATTAAAAGATTAAGCACACCCGAATATGACTACAAGTAGTTATCCTATCCTTAGGTAGAATCTATAAAGTGAGGTTTAAAGCCTCAAGTTCTTGTTAATTAATCTTTCCCAACCCAAATTATCTTTCCCAAAATTAATTCAAAATTAATGAGCAAGTAGGGTTAGCTAATACCTTTGGAAACATTAAAGAACAAAAATAATTAAAAAAATAATAACTCACGTCATAATAAATAAAAATTGTTCAATACATAAGCACAACAAGCTATTTAATCCATATTTTAAATATGAATATTCCCATAAATAAGATTCATGTGTTGGAAAAAATTCTACATACTTAGATATACAATAAAAAGCAAGAAAATAAAGAAATGATCATAAATGGGTAAGAAATTCTCAACCAAAAGCTTCAAATCTTCAAGAGCTAAGTGTGTGTGCAAGAACCCTAGCTTCCAAAACTTGTGTTCTCTTGTCAAGAGACTGAAAATAAGCCAAAGATATTTTACGAATGAGCTAGGTCGTGTACTAAATGGTTTGGGGGTCAAAAACGTGAAATTCCAGAACTGCCTAGTTTTTCCGCCCAATTGTTCTTCGCGTTCGCGAATGCTTGTTTTCTTCAGCATCGCGTTCGTGATTATAACTTCGCGTTCACGAAGGTTTTCTTCCTCCAGCATCGCGTTTGCATATATCTCTTCGTGTTCGCGAAGGTTTTTTGTCCTGATGTTCCGCGTTCGCGAAGGGTAATTCACTGGGCAGTATTTTGTTTGCATTTTAGCTCCTTTTTAACTCGTTTTCACATGGTTTCTTCACCATCACTTCTAAATCACATGAAACAGTTAAAATGGAAGTAAATGACATTAAACACACGATTTTATCAATCAAACATTACAAAAATCTAAGATTAAAGACGAGATAAGTTGGTAAAATACCCACTTATCAGCGATCCGACGCTTCTTTTGTCTTATGGAGGTATGTTAGTATCCAAGCTTAACTTATGGCTAACTCTGTCAGGATGCCTGTCATATCCTCATGCGACCATGGAAAACAATGGGCATTAGATTTAAGGAATTTAATGAAGTCAGACCCGAGTTCTAGATACAGTCATGTCCCCAAGTGGAATTTCCTTTCTAGGAATTCCTCGAAAAATGCCACGTGCTCCAGCTCTTCCGATGTGGACTTCGTTGCATCGGTCTCTTCTGGAACTTGGAAATATCTCGGCACCTGATAATTTTCCGACACCTAGATAACTTCATCTAGTTCAAAAGTAGGTGCCGGTCCCTGTAATTTCTATGCCATGTATTCTTCTCCTTTTCTATTCGAAACCGAAACTGCATTCATCTCCCTTGTCGCCAGTTGGTCACCCCTTATCTTCTTAATTCCCTCGGGCGTTGGAAAGTTCAGCAATTGATGTTATGTTGACGACACATCTTTCATCTCGTGCAACCATGGCCTTCCTAGAATGATATTGTATCCCATATCACCATCTACCACTTCAAAAAGAGTTATTTTCATTATTTCTTCAGCATTTGTGAGTAAAAAAAATTTCTCCCCGAGTTGTCACACTTGCCAGGTTGAATCCAGCGAGGAGCTTTGTAGCCAAAATAAGGCTTCCGGTGAGTTTAACTTGCTAAAATACTCTCCATTGTATGATATTATCTGAACTTCCTAGATCTACTAGAACACGTTTAATCTTAAAATCTAGCACATTTAAAGAAATTACCTGTTACATCCTGCATTTTCGTATGTTAAATTTTTGTCGTAAGTTAATCGACGTAAGTTCGGGGATGAGATTAGTTTGAGATTTTAAGCATTATGCTATTTCAAACAAGTGATAAGTAAATTCGTGAAGGTGAGAGGGGAAGCAAGTCAAAGAAAACGAATTTTCGCTCAAGTTTGGCATGTTAGGATAAAATACGGCCCGAGCTAAAATACTCGGTATTTATGGACTAGTGCCATACGAGGTACCACGTGACCATGACAGTAGGGTATATATAAAGTATATTAAAAATGAGTTGTATTTTAAAGTAATTTGAGATATTTCTTAATTATGCGGGTAATTGATTAATTACCGGGTAACGAGACATTACCTAATTACCGGATAAAGATTAAGCATGCCTACCCCAAAACGTGGCAGCAAGACTAGCTCTAAATTGTCTCTTAAAGTCACATATTAAGGTGTCAAAACTTAGTAAGATTTGTGGCCAAGCCAATCAAATTAGTGGGGCCCACACTATTAATACATAAGACCTCTCTAAAAACAGTTGCTTATATAAAAAATGGTAGGCAATCTGCCTTGGTAACGTGACTGACATTCTGTTTCAATAAATTCAAGCAAGAATTCAAGGATCAAGCAAAAATTTCATAAGCATCTTAGAAATGTGACAATTTTGAAATTCTAAAGAAGCCCGGTATAATCTTTCTCAAGAATTTCATACGGATTTTTTCCTACTTCAATTCGTCGTTACATGTCCGTCACACAAGACGTGTGTTAGAGGAATTGTTAAGGGAATCAATCCAGGTATGTTAAGGCTATCCCTCCTTTCTTTTTGGCATGATCTATGTGACACAGAAGAAACGAGCAAATACACGGTCTCCATAAATTACTCTATTCATAGAAATACTAGGGGTGTCTATATTCTTGATTCCCCATGTGAATTATTATTAGCTTTTGTTCATGGGTCTCGAAAATACGTATATTGGTAAAGTTTATTTCATGATATTAATCAGAGTCATAATGTCCTTATGACGTACCGAGAGATTTTATCGACGTATTTCATATGCATTTCATGCATTTACATATGCACATTGACCCATGACCAGATGGCGTTATATACACGTATATATGTAAATATATGTATATGGGATGTGGAAAAAAGTTACAACGTTATATACGCACCACCACTTGATAGGCTGGTATATGATGATGATGTTGCCCACAGTGGCTGAAATATGATTCAAACGGTATTATATACGCGTATATATATATATATATATACATACATACATATATATATATATATGTATGTATATATATATATATACATACATACATATATATATATATATATGTATATATATATATATATATATATATGTATATGGAATATGGGAAAGGTTATGGCGTTATATACTTACCACCACCTGATCAGCTGGTATACGATGATGATTTTGCCCACAGTGGCCGATATGATATGATGGGATGCTCTCTGAGGCTGATGATGTTATGAAACATGTTCCTATGCACGACATGACATTCATACGCATATGCATGACTCTAAAAGTAATTTATGATTTACAAAGTTATTCAGACTTACAGGTTCAGTCATGTACTCTATATGTCATCCATGTCTTTTATGTATTTATTTATGTGCCTTACATACTCGGTACATTATTCGTACTGACGCCCCTTTTGCCTGGGGATGCTGCATTTCATGCCCGTAGGTCCCAATAGATAGGTCGAGAGCCCTCCAAGTAGGTTATCAGCTCAGCGGAAGATGTTGGTGCACCCATTTGCTTCGGAGTTGCTTGTTTGGTTAGTATGATTTAGATGTGTATTGTTTGGCATGGTGGGATTGTGTCCCGACCTTTATGAAATTTATGTACTCTTAGAGACTTGTAGACATATGTCGTGTACGTGAAAGATTGTACGGCCTTTTCGGCCTATGTTTTGAGTTTGTAAATGATTATGTTGGCCTATTAGGCTCGTATGTCACATGTATATGATGATGTAATAATAAAGATACGTTACGTTGGTGCTCGGTTGAGTAAGGTACCGGGTGCCCATCGCGGTCCATCGGTTTGGGTCATGACAAAAGTGGTATCAGAGCAGTTCTGTCCTAGGGAGTCTACAAGCCGTGTCTAGTAGAGTCTTGTTTATGGGTGTGTCGTGCACCACACTTATAAGCAGGAGGCTACAGGCATTTAGGACTGTCACTCTTTCTTCTTACTATAGATCGTGTGGTAGAGCTCACTTATAAGAATTCAAATTCCGAACTTCTATTTTATTCGTAATAAGACGATGCCTATATTCAGAAAGATGATCGATTAGAGATATAGCTGTGGAAGTATTGAATTAGAGGAACTCGATTTTGCATCTTGCTTATGATGAGTAAATTCGAGGTCTTCAGCAGATCATGTGTGTACTAAAATGTGCACGGTTCTTGATAAGGAGCATTAAGGAAATAATACTTATCCTCTCTTACGGTAAAAAGGAGTAACGGAATCGGAAGTTAGATGCAAGTTGCAGCAAGTAAAAGAAGCAAGGTGAAGAAGGGTACCAGGTACCCAATTAATAAAGATTATCATTATTTACCATTTAGGAAGGGAGATATAAGAATTTTGAATTACCTTCAACAGTAATAGATGTACTTACAATCGGCCACACCTATCTCAGTCATGACCTATGGGAGCTAACAAATATTGTTTAAGAGAAGGACATGATAGTAGGATCCGGCTGGGGTTAGAGTAACCTAAAATGATGAATGGATGGTTTGCGTTAGTTGACATTTCTGAAGGACATTACAAAGGTTCGAATAGATCTCCTTGTGAGACACCTAGATAGTGCACTCTAAGATAGTACAACTAGATATGAGTACTACAAAGATAGGCACTGGAAGCCTCGAAGGGATAAATATTACCTTAGTATGGCTCCCATCCCTAGTAGAGCAAGGACGTTGAGCAACCCGAAGAGCCGATGAATGAAGCAAGGATAACTAAAAGAGAAAGAATATCTTGTTGAGTTTCAGAATAAAGTGATAGATAGAAATGTTCGCAGGAAATAAGAAGAGATCTAATGAAGCATTAAAGAGTAAGATGTGATACATGGATAACAAAGATAGGTCAAAAAGATGACAGTGTTACAGAATCTATTGTCAAATGAAGAAAGAGACCAGGGGTGATGGGCCTTAAGACAACAAAATAGTATAGGCCATACAACAACGTCCTCATTTCGAGAAATAAGTTTGCGACTCTAACGTGATTAACAGAAGGAAAAGTTAGACCCCAAAGTAATAGAAATCAGTATGGGCTGGTGAACAAGATAAAGTAAGCATGAATTAAGGATTTACTGATTTGATAATTGTCGACCACGTAACGGCGCCAAAAACTTGTTGGTCGAAATCCCAATGCACACGCAAGTGTACGCGGTCGACAAGTAATATAGGACTTAAAGTCCAGATATAGTATCCACAGAGACTTGTGTAAACTACTAGCTAATTCACTTCAATTGTTCTTTAACCGAGCCA
>ML306752.1:0-68888 GCA_005239505.1 Nicotiana paniculata
CGTTTGGGCTCTAACGCACCCCTAAAGCTAGGGCAGGCCTGGCGTTAGGGCCCTAACGCCCCCTAACGCCAGGGGGTACTAGGATTTATGGGGCAAACGCCCCCCTAACGCTAGGGGGTGCCAGGCTTTAGGGGGCAAATGCCCGGCTATCGCCCGGGTGTCTCCTTTTGCGTATTTTCGACGTATTTGCATCCCTTTAGCTCCGTTTCCATCTCCAATTCACCTACACATAAAATAAACTCCATTAAGCACATAACAAGTGTATTTTTATCATTAANCTCGCATCAGTACACGCCTCTGCTCTTACAAGGCCGCTAATCATAAATACACCTGCACAAAAATGTGCCGCAAATGTAGTATGAGTACATAATCAACGCGTACCCAGTAAGTATCCCACCTAACCTCGAAGAGATAGTGACAATGGGTCGACTTTGACACTTATTAAGGGCCAAAAATATTGATAATTTGAAATTCTAATTAAGCATGATATATGACAATAAGACTCAGAACAAGAAATAACTGAACAAGTCTTCATCATATTTAAGATACTAAATTACTTGCTTCTTTTAAATTATATAATCACTCAAACAATGAATTTATACCAAATAAAAAAAGGACTTCCAGTTCAGTTATCACACACAAATACCACCAAGGACGTTCGGCCCGATCCAACAAAATGTAAATTGTGCACTGTCGAGGGTCGAACGGCTCGAATCGTAGATGCATCTATTACCCCGCTCGCGGATCATGCATGCGACGTAGTCAAATATAAATTTAAGGAATTTCCCTGCTTGCGGATCATATATGTGATGCGGTCAAATATAAATTCAAGGAATTTACCCACTCGCGGATCATATATGCGACGCAGTCAAATATAAATTAAAGGAATTTCCCTGCTCGCAGATCATATTTGCGACGCGGTTACACATAGAGTTCTTAAGTGATTATAGTATTCTTCCAGTCTTTTCAAATATGAAATTTCAATAAAAACTTTTAAGATCCCAATTTTTTGTAACGACCCGATAGGTCGTTTTGAGAATTTACACTTCGCTCGGTAGTTTACGGCCATGAGTAGCTCCGTATGTTGAATTATGACTTATTTGAACCGTCGGTTTTGATTTCAGGTTGTTCGGAATTGATTGAA
The DNA here is from genome assembly GCA_005239505.1 of Nicotiana paniculata. Classification (NCBI taxonomy): domain Eukaryota; kingdom Viridiplantae; phylum Streptophyta; class Magnoliopsida; order Solanales; family Solanaceae; genus Nicotiana; species Nicotiana paniculata. The sequence goes on from ML306752.1 coordinate 1,145, forward strand.
AAGAATGATTCTCAGCTAGAAGCCTTAAATTTGAAAGGTTTGATCAAGTTTGACTTTTTAGAATTTGGTCTCGGATTGGATTTCTGATAGTTTCATTATCTCTGTTGGGTCATTTTGGACTTAGGAGCGCGTCCTGATTGTGGTTTGAAGGTCCGTGGTAGAATTAGGCTTGAATTGGCCAAATTGGAAATTTGGTGATTTCTGGTCGGCAGTGAAAAAATTTAATATCGGGTTCGGAATGGAATTTTAGAAGTTATAATAGATTCATGGTGTCATATTTGACTTGTGTGGAAAATTTGGGGTCATTCGAGCATGATTTGATTGGTTTCGGTGTCGTTTGCGGAATTTGGAACTTTGGAAGTTCTTAGGCTTGAAACCGAGGGGAATTTGGTGTCTTGATGATGTTTTGAGAGATTCGAAGGTTCGAATAGGTCTCAATGAGGTTATGGGATGTGTTGGTATGATTGGTTGAGGTCTCGAGGGCCTCGGGTGAGTTTCGGGTGGTTAACGGATCAAATCTTGGTGTTAAAAGTTGGCAGATTTCTCGTGTCAGCTGTATCTGGTTTTGGAAGTGCGGACCGCACAAAATTGGTGCGGACCACAAAAGTGTTATTCGGCCGCGACAAAATTTCCTGTATCCCGGAAGGTAGTGGCTCAGGAGCCGCGGACACGGCAGAATTTCGCGGACCGCACAGTGGAGGTTCAGAGAGCACTATATAAGAGAGGTTTAGGGTTTTATTTCACATCTTGGACTTTGGGAGCTCGGTTTGAGGCGACTTCTCAAGAGTTATTCAAGGAAATCATCTAGGTATGTAATTCTTACTCGCTTTTGGCTAATAATCATGAATATGTCATTGAATTCATCATTTCAATTAGTGATTTGGGAATGAAATTAGGGGAAAATTGGTGGAGTTTCATAAACACGAACTTTTGGGATTTGGAAGCCGATTCGAAGTCGGATTTGAATGAAACTAGTATGGTTGGACTCGAAATTGAATGGGTTGTCAGATTTTGTGAGTTTTGTCAGGTTCCAAGGTGTGGGCCCGGGGTTGGCCTTTCGGGCCGGTTTCGAGCTTTGATTCAAGATTTGATCTTTTATGATCGAGATTGGTTCCTTTGGCATTATTTGATATATTTGAATAGTTGTTTGTCAGTTTCGAGATGTTCGAAGGTCGGAATGCGGGGTATGGCATCTTTGGAGCATCGCTTGGCCTACTCGGCATTGGTATTGGCTCGTTCGAGGTAAGTAACTCTTCTAAACTTAGTGCTGAAGGTATGAAATCCCGCAATATGCGTTCTGTGATTGGTATTGAGGTGACGCCCAGCTAGGTGACGGGCGTGTGGGCGTGCACCTTGTGTATTGGGACCCTGAGGTTCTCATGGCACTGTATAATGGCCCTTTTTGTTGATATTTGTGTTTCCACCATAAGATAAAGTATATGAGCTGTCAATCATGCTAAATATCATGTTTAGCCTTAAATGTTGATATTGTCGTACCCATAGTGGTCATTTCTTGCTGTCATCTCACTGATTTTCATTGATAGTTCGTACTCAGTCATATTCATGCATTCATATCATATCTCAGTCTCAATTGTTGTTTATTGGTATATCATATTATTGTTGTCGGGATAGTTTTATGACATTGTGAGCTTGTGAGTGATACTGGAGAGATTGATGACTGAGTGAGGCTTAGAGACGGATTAAGAGTGACAGTTATGGGACACCGCAACATGTTATATTGATTTATACCTGGATTGGCTTATGATAGCGCTAGGGCTGTAGGAGCCCCTCCGGAGTATGTAATACACCCCTAGTGAGCGCGGATGATATTATTGAGGGATGGATTTATCTGGACATGGATTTGTCCGACGTATTTATATATGGAGATGGATTTCTCCACAAGTATAGATTTCCCCTTTTCCTCGTTACCGAGCGACGTATAGTCATTATTGAGTATGTTCCGTGATGGATTTCCTGGGCCGCATGGGCCATATACGGTACTGAGTGGTTGATCATTTATATATATTTGAGGGATGGATTTCCATGGGCATGTATTTATCTGCCGTACTTGATATCCGGAGATGGATTTCTCCACATGGTTGGATTGCGCTTTTTCCTTGGTACTGGATGACTTATAGTCAATGTTGTTTATGTTCCAGGATGGATTCCCTGAGCCGTAAGGGGCATATACTGTACCGAGTGGTTGAGCATTGATGAGTGGAAAGAGTGAGATAGTGAGATTGAGTACTCTGTGAGTACATGATTCATCTCTGGGATACATGGCATTGCCATGCATACATGACATACCTGCATAGAGATGCATTTTTGTCATGCTGTACGTTGTCACGACGTTCATGATTTTTACACACATTTATATGTGGGCATAGAGAGGGATATTTTTTATTCGTTACTTGGAAAGAAAATGAAACATCTCACTTATTGGCGAAAGGATTTTTGAGAAAATCACAGTTTTCAAACTTACTTGAAGAGCATTTTTGGCTTTTTTGGCAAAAGAATTGAAATTTTACTTAGATACTTGAAGAGCATACCTATTTTCTGGAACTGTGAATGAGTTGAGTATTTTCTATTTCTGAGGTACTTCTTTATACTTGCATTTGTGCTGTTATGAACTCTTGTGAAAATATTGGTATTGGACCCGACCCAGTGTTAGCTCATCACTGATTTCAACCTAAGGTTAGGTTTGTTACTTACTCAGTACATGGGGTCGATTTTGCTGATGCTACACTTCTGCACATTGCGTGTAGATGTTGGTTGTGGTCGTTTCTGTGCTGGAGGGTTGCTGGATTTGAAGATGTATCTGTGTCCATGTTGTAGTTGCCTTTGTTGTTCGGGGTAGACTTAGGTTAAATTGTGTTGTTTATATACTTTCCAAACAGACTATGTATTTATTTCATTTCCGCATTTGTAAACTCTATTCTTAGAAGCTCATGACTTGTACTACCAGTCCTTGAGAAATGTAATAGTTCCAGATTTACTTTTGATTAATTGACTTATTAATGTTATTAGAATTGGATAGTTATTAGTTGGCATACCTAGCGTGTTAGATTAGGTGGCATCACGACTAGTGGATTTTGGGTCGTGACAGATTGGTATCAGAGCTCTAGGTTCATAGGTCCTACAAGTCATGAGCAAGTGTCTAGTAGAGTCTTACAGATCGGTATGATGACGTCCATACCTGTCTTCTAGCGGCTACATGATATTTAGGATATACTTCCCGTCTTTCTTTCCTTGTCGCGCGACATTGATTCAGCTTGAAGTGTAACTCCTTGAATTCCTTCCACGCATTCGTATGTGCACATGAGCTCTCGGTATTAGCTGTGCATCGACAACTTGTGATTTCCATGATTGAGGTGCGAAATGTGATTTTGGCATGTTGATGATGGGCCAGTCTGGAGGACTTGAGTCTGGGTTTTGCCTGTGGCTCGAGTACTGGGATTTCGGTTATGTGATGCACATGCATTTAGGACTTATATGTCCGTTTGTGCCTTTATTGGTAGGATTTGTGACTGGATGACTATGTGGTGAGTATGATTTGATGGTGAGATGTGTTCAAATTATTTGAATGTGAAAAGGAGAGTTTGCTGGAAATGTAGCAAGGACTGTTGGGAGTTTGACCTCTATATGGATTTGGCATATGGCCTCGAGTTATGGGTGTATTGAAGGACCTCTCATGTCGTTTAGTTGTGGAGTGAAGTAGATCTTCATGTTGTGCTATGAGTTCAGACTCAATGGGGATAAAGTGATTGCATAATAGTCATGATTATGGAAGAATATAGAGAGACATCAGTTTGAGGCGAAGCATGTGGGGCTATTTCCTGCGGGGTGTCCCGAGGTTGTGTGGTCCTTATATTGTTTTGTAGTGATTTATCTTCTTACCAGTGAATGATATAGGTTGCAATTTTAGTTTAGATCGCTTGTGGAAGTTGGCCTGACTATTACAATGGTGAATGCGAGATTTGCAGATAATTTAAAGTATTAGATGGGTTGCGTTGTTTGAGCTCATGAAGGACTTAATTGAATCTCACTACGGTATAGTGGCAGTAATAGAGTATGATCATTGTGAGTCATTGTGTGTTTTGATCTATGGCTCTGAGCCAAGTGGGGGAGCCTGCTATTGATAAGTTGATTGCACGATTATGTGTTATATTGGTTTCAGTTTGGGGTATACTAGTGAATCAGTTATGACTTGTAGAGGTTGAGATTGAGGATGACTCGAGTAAAGGAATTTATTGATATGGGTTGTATTATGTTTGGTAAGTATATGGGAAACATTGAATGATTGAGTTGTTATTCGTAAAGGATGTAGTGTGCACGAAGTAGGGATTCACCCGGTTTCTTAGGAGTGTGGATTACTCCCTTAGTTATTATTGTGCTAATGGGGCACATGTTGTTTGGCCAGTTTGGTCAGTTTAGTTGAGATTTGAGAAGAATGGAAGACTCTTGGGAATGGTTATGATGGATCTATGATTTATATGTAACAATTGGGAATCTTCAGGATATGCATTTGGCTAGAAACTGAGATTTACATTGGAAGGCATCAAGATGTGTGGCATTTCTATATTATTATGGGTTTTTCATATCATTATCAAGAAGGTGAAGGTAATGACTTTAAATTCACAGGAAATTCTCTTCAGAGTAAGTATTTGAGTTGTGGTACATTTGGGATACATAAAGAGGAAATTCAGCGACTTATGAGCCTTAGGGCAGTGTGGTATTATGGCAATGAGAAGAATCAATTTGAATGTAATTCAAGAGAAACTCAAAAAAATAGGACAACTCGGTAATAGGTTGGATCGGCATGGTAATAGGTAAGATCGGTTCTTTGGGTGCTTATGATGTGGTGAGTTTCTAGATGTGATTCGTGGAAATGCTCTTGAGTTTTGACGACATGTGTAGCTTGATTGAGTTAGAGGGATTCAGTCCTAACGGTTTGGTTAAGTGTAAATGGATTTCGGAGAGTTCTTGATAGTTTCTACCAAGATTATGTATATTTCCTACTGGTCTGTGGGGCATGTTGCGTATTGTGATTTCTCTAGGATGAAATCAAATGGAAAGTTATTGGCTAATCGAGCATATAGTCGCTTGCGACTCGGAGTAGGTTTTAAGATTTTTGTATTCTTTTCATATGATGGCATAATGGATGCGGTGTGTTGTGTAGTATTGAGAATTGCAGGTGCGAGGTCACAATTCGGTTTCGAATGGAAGGTCATGAAATTCATAGGAAACATGGATGACTTTAGATAACTAGGTAATGATTTTACTATTTGGTATGGCTTGACGAGAGTATTCATTTCGGGAAGGGCGATGTGGTTGATTTATGGAGACTTCATTGGTTCTGCGGCACTCTCCTGGTTGATCGACTGCGGATATTCAAATTTTGCTATGTGGTACGGAAGAATTATAGAAGTATTCCTCGCGAGATGATTATGTATGAGAGATGTGTTTAGACATTCTGGTGGTGGAGTTGGGATCAGATATGGTGGTACGTATGTTCTATGAATTTGGAGACTGGGAGTTCTCAGAAGCATATTGTTTCATAATTGCGGGCTGTGAGGTTGTGGTCGAAGCTAGGTAAGTGATCTTGTGTGTTGTGACTTAGTTATTGAGGACGTTCGAAGGGTTATTGATCTATTTGTGGGTGACAGAGCCGATTTGGGGGTCCATTGGTAGGCCCAATTAGGGATGTGTATTCTACACCGAGTTGGATTGATGGGCTCCATAATGCTATTGCTGAGGGATGTGTCATTCGGTTGCTGTTGAGCATATTCACGTTCCGAAATGATTTGTGAGTTACTCTTCTATGCTGCGAGGAGTTGTAATTCGTTGGTTTTGGGCACACATGGTGCGGTCCTATTGTGTTCTTATAGCGGAATTTAAGTGAAATGAGTAATTGGGTATTGCATGATTGAGGGCGTATCGGTTATGCTCTTTCGGGTTTTGTATAGCATTGTATCGTCTGATTATGCATGGTTATGGTAATGCACCTTGAGTACTGGATGTCGAATTTCGTGTGGTTGTTGATTTTGAGCATTGTGACTTGAGGTATTCCATGAGGAACAGTGTTTGGACGGTGTCACACATTGCAACGAAGTTGTGTTAGGATATGATCCTTGTGTTAGATTCGTGTGTTATGCTTCTACGATGTGTGATGAATTTTTAGCATATCGTTGTGGAGGTATTTGGTGAGCTTGCGGGATAGTTCTCTCGCTTGAGTCATTTTCTAGATTGTATTGATGTGGCATGTCACTAGAGTGGTTGTGATGGATGAAATGAGGTCATAGGAACTAGAATGGGTGCTATCGGATCTGATTGCGGTATTTTTGGGAGGATATTGATGCTGATCTGCTTAGAAATTTGCTATAGATCCTATCGAAAGAGAGGGAGTTCCACGACTTGTTGATCCAACGAAGGGGTTATGGGTTTCCGCGTGTTTTTTTCATCATTGGAAGTATATGAAGGTGTTAGAGCGGGGCTTTGTTCGATAAGATTGTGTTACCTACATTGATTGTTTGAGCATCTACTGTGATTAGAAATTATCGCTATGAGTGTTTAAGTTATGTGGCATATCATGTGATTTCAAATTGGGTTATGACTATGGCTTGATACAGCTTGTTCGGGCTTATACAGTGTGTGGATGCGAGATTCTGATTTTATAAGAATGTCAGATGTAGTAATTGGATTCTAAGGCATATGGACCGAGTTGAATTAGGAAATTTCACTTATGTTGTGTTATCAGACCTATATGGGATAGGGTGACGTGGGATCACCCCAGGTATGTGCATGGTAAGGTTATGCGGTGGATTGATGGTTTGAAGAACAACTCTCAGCACATTCGAGGACAAAGATATGTTTAACTGGGGGAGGATGTAACGACCCGACCGGTCGTTTTGAGCATTTTCACTTCGCTTGGTAGTTTACGGCCATGAGTAGCTCCATATGTTGAATTATGACTTATGTGAACCGTCGATTTTAGTTTCAGGTTGTTCGGAATTGATTGAGAAGAATGATTCTCAGCTAGAAGCCTTAAATTTGAAAAGTTTGACCAAGTTTGACTTTCTAAAATTTGATCTCGGATTGGATTTCTGATGGTTCCATTAGCTCCGTTGGGTGATTTTTGGACTTAGGAGTGCGTCTGGATTGTGATTAGGAGGTCCATGGTAGAATTAGGCTTTACAACACCGCAGAATGTTATATTGATTTATGCGTGGATTGGCTTATGATAGCGCTTGGGCTGTAGGAGCCCCTCCGGAGTCTGTAACACACCCCTAGTGAGCGCGGATGATATTATTGAGGGATGGATTTCTCTCGACATGGATTTGTCCGAGGTATTGATATATGGAGATGTATTTCTCCACAGTGATGGACTTCCCTTTTTCCTCGTTACCGAGTGTATGGTCATTATTCAGTATGTTCCGGGATGGATTTTCTTGGGCCGCATGGTCCATATACGGTAGTGGTTGATCATTTATATATAGTTGAGGGATGGATTTACATGGGCATGGATGTGTCCGACGTACTTGATATCCGGAGATGGATTTCTCCACAAGGTTGGATTGCGCTTTTTCCTTGGTACTGGATGACTTATAGCCAGTGTTGTTTATGTGTCTAGGATGGATTCCCTGGGCCGTAACGGCCATATACAATACCGAGTGGTTGAGCATTGATGAGTGAAAAGAGTGAAATAGTGAGACATGACATACCTGCATAGAGATGCATTTTTCTCATACCGTACGGTATCACGACATTCATGATGTTTACACACATTTATATGTGGTCATAGAGAGGGATATTTTTTACTCGTTACTTGGAATGAAAATGAAACATCTCACTTATCGACGAAATGATATGTTAACGTGGAATCTCTTGAATATCTGAGTTTAGAATATTGCTCTAGGTTAGAGAAATTTCCAGAAATCCATGGGAGAATGAAGCCGGAGTTACAGATTCACATGCAAGGCTCTGGGTTAAGGGAACTACCATCATCTATTACTCAGTACCAAACTCATATTACCACGATAGATTTGAGCGGTATGAGAAACCTTGTAGCTCTTCCAAGCAACATCAGTAGGTTGAAAAGTTTGGTTAGTCTGAGTGTGTCGGGTTGCTCAAAACTTGAAAGCTTGCCAGAAGAGATAGGGGATTTAGACAACTTGGAGGATCTTGATGCAAGCAGTACTCTAATTTCACGACCTCCGTCATCCATCGTACGATTGAACAAACTTAAAATTTTGATATTTGGAGGGTTCAGAGATGGAGTGCACTTTGAGTTCCCTCCGGTGGCAGAAGGATTACGCTCATTGGAATATCTGAATCTCAATTACTGCAATCTAATAGATGGAGGACTTCTGGAAGATATTGGATCCTTATCTTCTTTGAAAGCGTTGAATCTCAGTGGGAATAATTTTGAGTATTTGCCTCCAAGTATAGCCCAACTTGGTGCTCTTCGAATCTTGGACTTATCATATTGCAAGAGGCTTACACAACTACCAGAACTTCCCCCAGAATTGCGTGTAGATTGTCATATGGCTCTGAAATTTGTACGTGAAATTTACACAACTACCAGAACTTCCCCCAGAATCTTCGAATTTTGTCGCATGCTGTAATAACATTAGAAACAAAGGTCACATTCTAATGGAAGTTTGGAAGCCCCTTGCTTTAAAGCCAGCGACTTCGCCTATGTAGAGGATATGTTTCCTTTGTAGCATAACAACTAGATTCTTGCTGTGAGAAAGAGATGCAGGAAATAACTTTGGTATGCAATAAGAAATTCTTCTTAAATCTAGTTCTCGTTTTTTGGACGAGAATACCTTTTTTCATTATGAAATGAATTCACAACTTCGCCTTTGCTGACAAGTAACTTGTCAAAAAACTCAAATAGTTTCTATTGATATCTACTGTCAAATATACATAAAAGCCTAATAATTGGAAAATTATTGCATTGAATTATTTTTTATTCTTTTTTCCCCACATCTCTACCATTCTTTCATTAAACAATTCCTGTAATACAAATCACTTTTTCTTTGCACTTATGTATAACAATATTCACTAATGGGATCACTAGTCTCATGTTCTTCATAACATTTTCTACCAACACATAGTGGAATATACTCAAATCTATATAAAATTCTTGATTACCCTACAAATATCCAACTTCGTTTTAATACTTGGATTCAGATTATTTTTGGCTATAAAGTTAAAATAAATCACTTGGAATCCATATAAAAGAAATCTAACTTGGAAATTGTGAAAGTTAGACCCCATGGAATTCATGTCTACGACTAAACTAATCGATCACAATAAGTAAGAGTTATTTTGAAGTTTCAAAATTTTTAACAAATTATAGTAATTATGTGGATGATGCTGTAATATGGATGCCAACTAATGCAATTTTGGTATACATTAATTTTCATTAACTCACAAAACTGCTAGAAAGAGAGTAACCTTTTCCTTTTATTTCTTCTTAAGCATGAGCCGTTATTAAAACATTATAAAGTCGATGATTCCCATCAAGAATTTGATCGCCGGATCGTGCTAATTCCATACGAATCTTATACCATTCTTTGTCTATAACACCAAATGAGAAAAAGTCAATAGCTTATATGAACCGTTGTGTGCATACAAGTATTTGTGAACACGGATGCTTCATACTTTTTTGTATTATCTTTATCACAAACGAGTCAGTTGATTCAAAGAGGCAAATTACTTTTAGCATGAACTATCTTCGGTGGCATATTTTTGTTTGTTCTGTTAGTACTCTTCATTCTGTCTGGTTTTTCATAACCAAGTTGGTTTCATTATTTAGGCATATTATATTATTATTATTATTATTATTATTATTTTTCTTTTTTGAGATGGCGTGGGATTTTGCATGGACCCCTACCCTGTCTATATATTGAACAACTAGTGTACAAAAAGAGGGGACATAAAACCTAACCTCCATAACAAAACCAGTGCAACTTAGGAAAAAATTATGTTTCAATGGTCATGGACCTGAAAGTCAAGTGCACAACAGAAAATTACACAAGAAGTTATTGAGTAAGAAGCACTCTAAAGGCCAGCTAAGCATGAGATCCTCTAATTCTGACTGCTGCCAGTACTTGGTCTTCTGGAGGGTGCCAAAGATATGAATTTGTGGCCCTCACTTATCTATAATGGATACCTGCAGCATAATAATCACGGTGGATCAAAGTTCCAACCTGAATATTTCTTGGCTCTAATTCTGTAGGATGGAAGTTGCAATCTGTCCATCCTCATAGGGCCTCTTGCCTCTTTTGGAAGATCGGCTTCTTGCTTGAACACCTTATCATTAGATAAAGTAGTTGCATATTCTGCCAGTGCATCAGCCACTGTGTTGGCTTCTCTGTAGCAGTGTCTTACAATAATACCATGTTGTTGAACTTTTAATTGCATAACCTCAACAATGTCCTGTAATCTCCATGGAGCTTTAGCTTTGCCTAATATCATGCCTACCAAAATCATGGAATCCATTTCCAAAATAAAATTAGACCATTGGTTACCATAACACCAGTTAATTCCAAATAAAGCTGCTTGGGCTTCACTATAATGTTAGTAAGGAATTGAACTGGTTTGGCAAAGGCCATCACCATATCACCATTTTCTTTCCTAACAATCCCCTGTCACAACCCAAATTTCCAACTTTAGTGATCGTGATGACGCCTAACACTACACTTGTTAGGCAAGCCAATGTTAGAATTTGATTAGCCATTTTCCTTTGAATAATTACTTAAACACAATAATACTATTTAAAATAGACTAAATGTGATAATTTTCATCGAATAACTTCATGAATAAAATGATAAATGAATGAATAAACCGAGCCACGAACTAAATATATAACTATAAAACTACCCCAGGGTCTGGTGTCACAATTCACGAACTTCTAAGAATACTACAAATAATGGGCAAAAAGAAATAATGTATCTGTTTTCAGTAAAATAAAACAGTCTCTATAAAACTAAGAGAAGACTCCCGAAGTCTGCGGACGCCGGCAGATCTACCTCATGTATCCAAACGATGAATGACAGCTACTAAAGCCTCTAACGTTGGACGGTACCTGGATCTGCACAAAAGAGTCCAGAGTGTAGTATCAGTACAACTGACCTCATGTACTTAGTAAGTGCCGAGCCTAACCTCGACGAAGTAGTGACAAGACTACGACGGGGAAATTATAATATAACCTGCAACAACATATATACAATAAAGCGAGAAAGGAATTCTAAATTAAACAGAAACAATAACTATAGCAATAAAAATAACTCAGCTGCCTTTACCAGGTCTCCACTATAACCAAATTCTCAAGTAAATTTCCAGATTTCCAAATTAAATAACGATAAAAGCAGAGTATGGGAACAATAAATTAAAACACTGAGTTTTCCAGTCTTTATCATATAATCAGTAAAACATGAATATCCTCCCTTATTGCTCCTTGTTGCTGCGTGCAACCCGCTCCCACCTGTCCACTCTTATTTCTCCTCCCTATATACATATATCACCCTTATTTCTCTTGTTGCGGCGTGCAATCCGATCCCACATGTCCACCCTTATCACTCATTGTTGCGGCGTGCAACCCGCTCCCACCAGACAATCACATCACTTTTTAATTATAAAGATTTCACAATTTCAAGTTAATGCCTTTCACAATAATTTTGTCTCAACAATTGTAAACAAGAACTGTACTCCTCGCAAGCTTTACCAATCATCAATTCACAACAGAAACCAACCTGAATTTATATGTTTCGTAGAATACTATCAACTAGCTCAACCTTTCATATATCAAAATGATTCCACGGTAAAACTAATACTTTCGAATTTCATAAAAACAATACTTCACAACAGGTTGACGAAACTAAGTAGACATGGAAGCATAGAAATAGTGCAAACAATTAAATCAAGAATCAGATAATTGGGGATAGGGAAGAGATCATATTTAACAAGTACTTTTGGTGGTGCATATATACTCGTCACCTCACCTATACACCACGCACATGCAAATTCACATAGCAATTAGGTTGGAGATTCCTATTCCCTCAAGCTAAGGTTAAACCAAGCACTTACCTCAAATTCGTAGGCCACTCACTGCTCAATTATAGCTTTTCCTTTTGAATTCGCCTCCAATACACTAGAATCTAATCATGATTAACTTAATATCATTAATTAATGCTAAAGGAAGTAACTTTACTGAAAATTATATTTTTTCCTAAGTTTTCTCAAAAAAAGTTAAAACTCGACCTCGGGCCCCTTGGTCCAAACTTAGGGTTCGGACCAAATTACGTTTACTCATTCACCCCCGAGCCCGAATATACAATTAGCTTTGAAATCTGACTCCAATTCGAGGTAAAGATTCAATTTTTACAAAATTCCTTAATTCTACCCAAACCCTCAATTTTTACCATGAAAGATTTTGATTTTTGATTTAAAAGTGATGAAAAATATTGGGTAATTGAAAGAGTAGAGTTTAGAGTTGATTACCAACACTTTAGGAATGAACTTGGGTGAAGAAAATAGCCTATAGGTCTTTGTAGTTCAAAAAATGGTGACAAAAGGTTTCTGCCCGTATTTTAAAACTGTTTTTATATGACTGGGCAGGCCTTCATCGCGTTCGCGATGGGTCAAGCCCAAATGGCCTTCGCATCGCGGGGCTCTGAACGCGTTCATGTAGGGCTAGGACCAGTGGCCTTCACGTTCATGACAATGGGGATGCGTTCGTGTAGAGGACAGAGAAACCCCTCCCCCAAGCCCAGCTAACCCTATATGTTCGCGTTGCCCAACACGCGTTTGCGAAGCTTTAACCCGCTCGTGATTTGCGTTCGCGTGAGGGTCTACACGTTCGCATAGCACAAAAATGACCCCCAGCTAAATTACTCTATGCGTTCGTGACTGGGGTAACGCGAACGCGATGAACAAAATATCTGAGCACCAGTAACAACAAAAACCAACAACTTTTCTAAGTGTAAAACATGCCGTAGCTTACCCGGAACTTACCCGAGCCCTTGGGGCTCTAAACCAAACATGCTCGCAAGTCTAAAAATATAATATGGACTTGTTTGTACGATCAAATCATGAAAATAATATCTAAGTCTATGAATTAAACTTCAAAACTCATCATTTTTCTCAAGAACACTTAAAGTTCACTATTTCCAGCCGGACGTCCGAATCACGTCAAATAAATTCCGATTCTCACCAAATTTCACAGATAGTATTCAAATACTATAACAAGTTTGTACCGGGCTCCGGAACCAAAATACGGCCCCGATACCAATGGTTTCAAACATTAATTCTTTTCTTTATTTTATTAACAATTCAACAAAATAATTTCTTTCAAAAATTGATTTCTAAGGCTTGGGACCTCGGAATTCAATTCCGGGCATACGCCCAAGTTCCATATTTTACTGCGGACCTCCCAAAATCGTCGAAACACAGATCCGGGTCTATTTACTCAAAATGTTTACCAAAGTCAACTATAATCAAATTTTAACTCTAGAAATTATTATTTCTCATATTTTCACATAAAAGCTTTCCGGTTTCACGCCCGGACTGCGCATGCAAATCGAGGTAATTAAAATTAGTCTTTTTATAGATAATAAGACTAGAACAAAGTCTTAATTCATAAAATGACTCCTTGGGTCATCACAATCTCCACCTCTAAAACAAACGTTCGTCCTCGAATGGACATAGATAATTACCTGAATTGGCAAACAAGTGTGGATATCTACTCTGCATGTCCGACTCGGACTCCCAAGTAGCTGCCTTAACGGACTGACCTTTCCACTGCACTCGAACTGAAGGATAACTCTTAGACCTCAACTGACAAACCTGCCGGTCTAAAATGACTACCGGCTCCTCCTCATAAGTCAAGTCTTTGTCCAATTGGACAGAGCTGGAATCTAACACGTGGGACGGGTCACCATGATATTTCCGGAGCATAGACATGTGGAATACCGGATGAACTGAGGATAACCTTGGAGGCAACGCAAGTCTATAAGCTACCTCCTCCACTCTATCAAGAATCTCAAACGACCCGATATACCTAGGGCTCAACTTACCCTTCTTCCCAAATCTCATAACACCCTTCATGGGTGATACCCGAAGCAATACTCTCTCTCCAACCATGAATGTCACATCACGAACCTTACGATCGGCATAAATCTTTTGCCTAGACTGAGCTGCACGAAGTCTCTCCTGAATAATCTTAACCTTATGTAAGGCCTCCTTAACTAAGTCTGTACCCAATAACCGAGCCTCTCCCGGCTCAAACCATCCAACTGGCGATCTACACCGTGTACCATATAATGCCTCATAAGGAGCCATCTGAATGCTCGACTGATAACTATTATTATAAGCAAACTCCACTAACGGCAAGAACTGATCCCAAGAACCTCCAAAGTCAATAACACAAGCACGGAGCATATCCTCCAAAAATCTGAATAGTACACTCGGATTGCCCGTCAATTTGAGGATGAAATGTTGTGCTCAACTCAACTCGGGTACCCAAATCACGCTGAACTGCCCTCCAAAAGCATGAAGTAAACTACGTACCTCGATAAAAAATGCTAGACACGGGCACAATGTGAAAGTGAAAAATCTCTCGAATATATATCTTTACCAACCTCTCCGAAGTATAAGTACTTTCCACAGGAATGAAATGTGCTGATTTAGTCAGCCTATCCACAATAACCCCAACCTCGTCGAACTTTCTCTGAGTCCATGGGAGTCTGACAACAAAGTCCATAGTGATATGCTCCCACTTCCACTCAGGAATCTCTATCTGCTGAAGCAAACCACCGGGTCTTTGATGCTCATACTTCACTTATTGACAATTCAGACAATGATCCACATAAGCAACAATATCTTTTTTCATCCTTCTCCACCAATAATGCTGCCTCAAGTCCTGGTACATTTTGGCTGCACCTGGGTGAATAAAATACTTAGAACTGTGAGCCTCCTCAAGGATCAACTCAGGAAGACCATCAACATTAGGCACACATATACGTCCCTGTATCCTCAAAACACTGTCATCTCCAACTATAGCCTGCTTGGAACCACTGCGCCGAACTATGTCCCTAAGAACCAACAAATACGGATCATCATCCTACCGCTCTCTGATACGCTCAATTAAAGAAGATCGAGCGCCTGTACAAGCTAGAACACTGTTGGGCGAGATATCCAACCTCACGAACTGATTAGCCAAAGTCTGAATGTCTGAAGCTAACGGTCTCTCACCGATTGGAATATATGCAAGGCTGCCCATACTTACCGCCTTTCTACTTAATGCATCGGCCACCACGTTGGCCTTCCCTGGATCATACAATATAGTAACATCATAATCCTTCAATAACTCTAACCATCTCCGTTGCCTCAAATTAAGATCCTTTTGCTTGAACAAGTATTGGAGACTATGATGATCGGTGAAAACCTCACACGGCACACCATAAAGATAGTGCCTCCAAAACTTCAATGCATGAACAATGGCTGCAAATTCCAAGTCATGGACACAATAATTCTTCTCATGAACTTTCAACTACCGAGACGCATACGCAATCACCCTGCCCTCTTGCATCAATACTGCTCCAAGTCCAACTCGAGAAGAATCACAATACACCGTGAAAGAACCCGAACCTGATGGTAACACCAACACTGGTGCTGAAGTCAAGGCTGTCTTGAGCTTTTGAAAGCTCGCCTTGCACTCGTCTGACCATTTAAATGGGGCACCTTTTTGAGTCAATTTAGTCATTGGGGCTGCTATGGATGAGAACCCGTCCACAAAACAACGGAAGTAACCCGCCAAACCCAAGAAACTCCTGATTTCCGTGGCTGTAGTGGGTCTAGGCCAGTTCTTGATTGCCTCTATCTTCTTAGGATCTACCTGAATACCCTCAGCTGACACGATATGTCCTAAGAAAGCTACTGAATCCAACCAGAACTCACATTTTGAAAACTTTGCATACAACTGATTATCCCTCAAAGTCCGGAGCGCTATACGGAGGTGCTGCTCATGCTCTTCCCGACTGCGGGAGTACATAAGAATTTCATCAATGAACACGATCACGAAAGAGTCCAGATGAGGCTTGAAAACCCGATTCATCAAATCCATAAAGGCTGCTGGAGCATTAGTCAACCCAAAGGACATCACCAGAAATTCATAATGCCAATACCTCGTCCAAAAAGCTGTCTTAGGAACATCCGACGCCCTAATCTTCAACTGATGGTAACCAGATCTCAGATCAATTTTTAAAAACACGCTGGCACCTTGAAGCTGATCAAATAAATCATCAATCCTCGGCAACAAATATTTATTCTTGATAGTAGATTTATTCAACTGCCGCTATACACATCCTCATTGACCCATCTTTCTTCTTTACGAACACCACCGGTGCACCCCAAGGCAAGACACTAGGTCTGATGAAACCCTTATCCAGCAAGTCTTGCAACTGTTATTTCAATTCTTTCAATTCTGGTGGGGCCATCCGGTATGGAGGAATGGAAATGGGCTGAGTGCCCAAAGCCACATCAATACAAAAATCAATATCCATGTCGGGTGGCATCCCCGACAGGTCTGCAGGAAATACCTCAGGAAACTCACAAACAATAGGAACTGAATCTATAGAAGAAACCTCAACATCAGAGTCACGAATATGAGCCAAATAAGCCGAACACCCCTTCTCAACCATGCGATGAGCCTTGGCAAAAGCCCCGTATGCTGAAGTTTTGTCTTTATAGCTGGGGAACTTCAGCCCCGTATGCTGAAGTTCCCCAGTTACAAAAATAAAACTTCAGCTCTAGAGCTGAAGTGCCCCAGTGTAACTGAAGTTTTTGAGGATGTATCTGAACTTTATTGTCATTTGAAAATGTATTTACTTAGTGAGGATGAGAATTTGAGAAAAATGGCTGAGCGGATGCAAGAAAGGTTTAAGAAGTATTGGGGTGAGCTTGAAAAAATGAATAAAATGATTTTTATCTAAAAATGTATTCAACTACATCTTGTCCTCATTCTCCATATAGTTCTACTTCATCTAATAACACATCTAATACATCTTGTAGGAGTGTTATAACTACATCATTAATAAGGACGAAGCTTCACTTGAAGAAACAATTTCTAGTGTGGCGTCAGAATGCGCATTTAGCACCAATGGCCGTATTCTTGATCCATTTAGGAGTTCATATTGACTCCTAAATGTGTGAAAGCTCTTATTTGTGTTCAAGATTGGCTTAGAGAAGAGAATAATCCTAGTAGTGTTGAAGAAGACTTGAAGTATCTTGAGGAACTCGAGCTTGGTAAGCTTTAATATTTTGTGTGTATTTTAGTTCAAAATAATATATCATAATTCATAATTGTTTATTTGTCATTTTCATTGACATATTTGATCGAATTATCTTTAGACATGGACAATAATGGAAACACTACTAGCATTGCTTGATGTATAGTTGCAAATTGAAACTTGAGTGGTAAGTTTAATACACTATTTGTTTGGTGATATACTTTTGTAGTTTTGTTTTATTATCATCAAAAAATAATATTCTTACTTATGATTTATATATTGTTTAGGTTCAAGTGCAATCATGCCCCGTGCTCGGTTGGCCATTTTCAGAGAAGATTTGTAGCCCTTTTCAAATAATATTCTTACTTGTGAATGTACTTGTGAATAAAGTCATTCAATATATTTAAGGGGTAGTACTTGTGAATAATATTTTAATGTTTAAAAGATTGTATTGACAACATGGGAAAACTTAGTGACTAATAAGTAATAACTCCAGTCCAGTGAATAATTGAATATAGTAGCCAATACAACGAGCATGTTTATTCAGTGAGCACTGAGTAGCGTTGAAGTTGTCAATACAACGAGCATGTTTTTTACTTTTGTAGTTCGTTGTTCTTTATCATCACCGGATATTAAACCGATACCGTACCGAAATCCTACCGAACCGAAATAAGAAATACCGAACCGTGCCGAAATATTTAGGTACGGTATTTGGTATACACAATTGAGAAACCGAATACCGAAAAATCGAACCGAAATTCTTAAATACCGAACCGAAGTACCGAATACCCACCCCTACCCGCTGCCCTTTAATATAAGACAGGCAGACATGTGTAAAATGAAACTACTTAGTTACATTATTTCATCAAATATGTTCTTGTTTTTTCCATCTACTTCTCTTTTTTATTATAAAACAGATTAACCAATGCATCGTTTATTCTAGGTGAAAGATTTATCTCTAACCACTGCGATGTGATGTTGATCATGTAGAGGGGCAGGCCAGCGCTTTGTAAAAGCTTCCAAGGCACTTGAATCTGGTTCAAAATGGGATAATCAGAGCAACTTCCAAGAATTCTGTGGCTGATTCAACTATAGACTACCATGTGAATCCTTCCTTAAAATATGCAGTTAAAAATGCCTTAAAATAACTAAATATATAGGATTAAATAATCAAGATGCTTCTGATTAAAAGAGCTAAATGGGATTAAATAACCTAATAGTTTTTACTCAAACAATATATTTGTGTTTAGAAATTCACTAAATATGTACAAATATTAAATTTAGAATTTAGTTATTAGCCCATGAAGTTGTCATTCTATAATCTGGAACTCATAAAATTGAAATCCTTGCTCCGTCTCTTCAATTTTTTATAGATAGCATCTTTCCATCTTTAATCAGAGATCTCGAGGGTTTGAGTCCTAGGAAACAAAAAAAAATCTTGACAGTCCCTTTTAATGCTCATCATTACCCAACTCTCTTTCGACTAATAACCAAGATTTCATTGGCAAACCTTGGAGTTTTATTACTTAGTAGGGGGGTTAAGATTGACAGACATACCTTAGTGAAGAATCAAAGTGCTAAATAATAATAATAATCCAGGTTTTGAAGTCGGTGGATACAAAATACAAATGCACGCCTTACTTTTTTATAAGCCTCCAGTTGGCATTTCACAGTATATTTTGACTTTATTATTGTTAGTAATCTGTATTTGTAAAATAATTCTGGATAAAATAAAATAATTTAAACAGAAATGTAAATGAAATAATAAAACAAATTCGAGCCCACTGAATTCACAGTGTTTTCTTAAGGAATTTAATCCCCTCCTACTACCCAAGGTTATGGATTATTTTCTCCCAGGATAGAACGAATTACAAAATGGTGTAGTGGTACTTCAAATCCCAGTATTTAAGCGAACACAAAGTTCGGTAGGAAATCACACTTACTTTTCTTTCTTTGAAGTTAAAAATATGCAGAAGAAGAAAAGAAGAGAACTCAGAAATTAGTATCTAAAATCTGAGAGAAGGACTTGTATTTATAGCCAAAGTTGGTTGAAATCTTAAGAGGTGCAACTCTTCAGAGTGACTGTATTTTTAAAACGGCCATAGTATAAGTGCCATGACATAATTGGCTATTTATTCAACCATTTTGTTTGGTAAATAAAACTTTTTTATTTACCAAGAACATTTACATAGCAAGTCTCCATTTATCAGTTTGATTTGGATACAAATCCCAGATTCAAACTGTACCTCTGAAACTATATTTTTAATTACTATCTAATTACATGGCCATACACATATTAGGATAGTAATTAAGGGCTTCTAATCTCTTATTTAACATGTGCGTCATGATGCCTCTTCCATGAATCTCTTGCACTAATTGTCGAACAATTACCTTGCTGCTTCGTTGTTTCTCCTTGAATACTCTTGAATTCCTTTCTTGCCATATGCAATAAACTGTACCAGCTAGAGTCATTCTTTACACCTCTGCCATAGAGCTTCTACCTTTGTATTGATTTGCAGCCCACTCCAACTCTTGTCCCCATTCCATCTCCAGTCTTTGGATTCCTTGCCATCACAATAGAGCTTTCCATATTGTTGCTGAGTATGAACATTTAAAGAACAAATTCTCAATGGTTTCTTCTGCTTTGTTACATAGTATGCATACTGTATCATGTACACAGCCCCATTTGCTTAGTCTATCTCGTGTTAACAGTCTTCTATGAGCAGCCATGAGCAACGGGAATTTTCACTTTGGCAGCCCTAAATTGTTGCATGTGATTCTACTCCATGTGATTTTTGTAAATTCTCCTCTCAGTTTTGAGTACACTGTCTTTGTTGAAAAGTGATCCTGCTGCATAAGCTGTTCTACTGTCATTCCAGCTCTTTCAATGTGCCTTTTTGCCTTCAATATCTTTTGTACAACCCATGATGCCTGTGTTGGAATTCTATCAACAATGATATATCTTTTATATTACACATGCACCCATTGTATCCACATTTTGTCCTCCTTTTTTCTGAGACTCCAGAGTAGCTTACATATAACTGCTTTATTCCAGACTCCTATGTCCAGTATATTCAAACCTCCATCAACTTTTGGCCAACATAATCTGCCCCAAGCCAGCAATGCCTTCTTAGTAACTTCTACTCCTCCAGTCCACAAAAACCTCCTGCATATACTTTCTATTACTTGTATCAGCTTCTTTGGCATCATGAACACTTGAGACCAAAATACTTGTATAGAAAAAAATACACTCTTAATTAGTTGAAGCCTGCCTGCATAAGACAAGAACCTGACTGTCCATGATTGAACTCTTCCCAACATCTTTTCTATCAATGGTTGGCACTGCACCATTGACAGTCTTTTAGTACTTAAGGGCACTCCTAGGTATCTTGCAGGTAATGACCCTTTACAAAAGCCTAGGATCTGAAGTATCACCTGTTCTATTTCCTTACTAACTCCCCCAAAGAACACGGAGCTCTTGTTATTATTTGCAACTAGGCCAGATGCTTTAGAAAATTCTTAAAAGCACTGATATAGTAGTTGCACAGAAACAATGTCACCTTTGCAAAAAAACAATAGATCATCAGCAAAACTTAGTTGCACTATATTCATTTTAGCACATTTAGGATGATAGTTGAAATCTGGATTACTCTTCAAGGGCTTCATTGTTCTTGTCAATTACTCCATGGCCAATACAAACAGATATGGGGATAGTGGATCTCCCTGCCTCAGCCCCTTCCTTTCATGAAATGGTTTTGTATGCTATCCATTTATAACAATAGAATAAGATACACTCTTCACACACTTCATGATCCATTTAACAAATTTCCCAGGCATCTGCAAATTTTCCAGTACTTGTTCCATATTGTCCCACTCAATAGAGTCATAAGCCTTTTTCATATCAATTTCATCATACACCTTGGTGACACACCCTTTCTACCATACCCGTTTACTAATTCATGACTAAGTATGATGTTGTCATTTATCAATCTCCCTGGCACAAAAGCAGATTGGTTCATATCCACTATATCATTTATTATCCCCTAAAGTCTGTTTGTGATCACCTTTGAGACTATTTTATAAAGTATAGTACATCAAGAGATTGGTCTGTACTCCGTAATACTAGCTGGATCTTTTACCTTTGGAACAAGAGTTACCGTTGTACATTTAATAGGTTGATACAACTCGGAACTTGTGAAAAACTCCCTTATTACCTCTGTCACTTCCTTACCAATTACAGGCCAAGACTTTTTGTAGAATAGGGCATTAAAACCATCACAACCATGTGCTTTGTTATCTCCAATCCCCATTAATGCTTCATACACTTCCTCTTTAGTTACCTCTTTTACTAGCTGAATTTGCTGATGTCTGTTCACCAAGGCTCCATTCCTCATCACTACTAGGTTGATAGTTGGTATATTACTAGCTGATAATCCCAGTAATTGTTTATAGAACCCAAGAACCTCCTCCTCAATTTCCTGTTTTGTCTGTATTACATCTCCATTAGCTTTTGTTAGGCTCTTTATCTTGTTCTGATTGCATTTGCTCCTCATACTTGCATGAAAGTAAGATGTATTCCCATCCCCTAGTTTCTGTCATCTAGATTTTTATTTCATAATGCTTTCTTCCACTTCTAATCACTTCTCTAGTTGAGCCTTCATCTCTTTTTCTATCATGATCATATCCTCTTTTTGCCTAGGTTCTCTCATCTTCTCCTGTATCTCATCAAGTTTTTGTATGCATCTATTCACCTTCTCACCTACTGCATTATATTCTTCTTTATTAAGTTCTTTCATAGCTTGTTTTACCCTTTTCAACCTGCACCATACATTCATCATACTGTTCTTCCCTTTTACTTTTTGACATACTTCTTGCACCCTTGTAAGAAAGTCCTTATGATTAGCTAAATGGTTAAGGAACTTGAATGATTTTGCTTCATTTTCGTCATTGTCTTCAAACTTGATACTTAAAGGAGCATGATCTTAACAACCTAGGTCTATTATTCTGACTTCTAGTTGTGTCTTTAACATCCATACATCATTTAGTATAGATCTATCAATTCTTCTATAAGTATATCCATTTGCCCATGTGAATTTTCTACCAACAGTCCTCATTTCTGTTAGCCCATTTTGCCTTATAAATTCATTAAGGTCTCTTACTTCAGCATCTTGCATAGGTTTGCCAACAGGTCTATGATCTTGCCCTGTAATTTCATTGTAGTCTCCCATTATCAACCATGATTCTTGTTGCAAAATGCTCCAGCCATTCAATTCATTCCACAATCTTCTTCTATCTTCAACTGTATGCAACCCATAAACTGTAGTGAAGTTAAAACTCATATTCATACCTTTTAAAAGAGCTTCAGTATGGATATATTGATCAGATTTCCCTAGTTCTTTACATTCCACTTCATTTGGATCCCACAGTATCCAAATTCTTCCTCTATCACTATATTCATAATTTGCTAGCCATTTCCAACCTGGAGTAATCCTCTTTATTACATGTTCATCATTCTGCTTCTTTATTTTGTGTTCTAGTATTGCAATTATTCTTATTCCATTACTCTTAATAAACTTAGTGACTTCTTTTTGTCTTGGGTCCTTATTTAATCCCTTTATGTTCTATGTAGTTAGAATCATACTGGAATGAATAAGGAATAAGGTTTGATCTCCTGCTTCTACTCCCTCATTTCTCCTCTGTGTGCTTGTGCCTTCATCCAGGTCTCTATTGTGGTCTAATTGCAACCCAGTTTCTGCCAGAATATTGAACCCATTTATCATACTAATAGTTCCATTTTCTGGTTTCTCCCTGCTCTTAGCTACTGATTTCCCAGTAACTATCTTCCATTGCTGTTCGTTTTCCCTATTTGGTTCTGCATTGCTTCCTTGCGTCTTGCCATTGTTTTGCTCAACCTTCTGCTTATTTCCTTCTTCATTTTGGACCACCTTAGGCTACCACTCTTGCTTTTGTTTCTGCTTCCTTGTATTGTCCTTAACAACTTTTTGTTCTTCTATTTTGCACTGATGCCCCACTTGTATACAAGTAGTACAAAATGCAGGAATCCAATCATATGTCACCTCTTGTATAAACATTCTTACACTTGGATCTGTCATATTCACAGCTTTAGGTAGTTCTTTTGTAACATTTACTTAGCACTCTAGCATATGAAATTCTATCCAATTGAGTAGTACGTGCATCTGCATGTAGAGTAACACCTATGCTGCTACTGATTCTGCTAAGTGATTTTGCTCCCCAAAAATTGAGAGGAAGGTTTGGAAACCTCACCCAAACAGGAATAATCTGCAACACTTCCTTATTGAAATCACAATCATCAGTCCATGCTTTCATGATAATTGGATTATTTTTCAACATGTGAGGCCCCGAATACAATACTGCATCTCTGTCATTCATTGAATTAAATATAACCACAAAGTATCCATCATTGTGGAAGTATACTTTTGGCTTCGTTGCAAAGTTCCATTCAAATGCAATGAATCTCTCCATGGCACCTATAGTTGGAGTACTTCCAACTACATACAAAATTAAAGCTTGCTTCCACTTCTGTGTTTCTTCTTCTACTTCCTCCTTGCTTAATTCAACTATTACCTCGCCATTTTTAACAGTTGGAGCAATGAAGCTTAGATCCATCCCCTTCGCCGCCATTCTATTCTCTACAAATAGATTTGTCCACTTCGTCTATTTTGTTTCTGTCTTCTCATTACTTGTTGTGGTTACTCTCTTATCTGTATTATCATTCTCCTTAATTTCCCCAGATTTCCCCACAATTACACTTGTGTTACCCTCATGCATGTCAATTTGATTTTCCTTATTAGTTTCCCCAATGGATCTACCTTCATCAGATTTCTTCTCACTCAGTAGAATCGAAGTATTACTCATAGTAGGAGCAGTTTTCATACCTTCCTTCATGATTGTTAGCGATGGCCACTGTTCCATTGAAATTTCATCTTCAATTTGTGAATTTTGAGAATTCCTTTCTCCGCTCCGAGTGTTACTACTTGTTCCTGCTAAATCTGTCCTCTGAATTACAACTGAATTCTTCTTTGGTCTGCCCCTCCCCATTGAAGATCAGCGTACATTAGCAACACGCTTATCGTGCGCCGAGAGCAAATGAGAGAGGATGAAGTACGTTTCTTTACTATTTACTCAACCATAAAGAGGGAAAATTGAAGGGTAGTTAATTTTCTGTTACAAAAACATAAAACTGAATGTTGGATAATTGAAATGGATTTAATATTAATATTTATTTTAATATTAATATTTTAGAATTAAAACAAATATTTAATAACATTTCTGTTAATATTTACTATTAACAAATAAATTTGGTCCAAAAAATAATCAATCGATCGATAAAAAATAATCAATCGATCGATCATTTGACCAAATCCAAATCCAAATTTGAAGCCGAAGCCGAAGCCAAAGTCGAAGCCGAGGCCGAGCCGAGCGAGCGACGATGGTGACGGCGCGAGGCTTGCCTTCTTCTCAACTCTTTATGAGCTAGAAGAAGAGCAATTGCTTATATACCCATCAAAAACCTTTTCCTCTTCCGATGTGGGACAATCAAGGAGGGAACCTCAAATATTACTCAAATATTTTATTTTTCTTTCCATTTCCCATTCACCCTATTTTAAGTTATTAATGTTTAAACCCCAACAATCCCCCACATGAATGGGGAATTGCTATATCATGGAAGTATGCATGAAAAATTGTGTGATTCGCAAGCAAGGATTAATTGCATCTGGATAAGTAGGTTTTCTTTTGAACTTTTTGTAGTGAACTTTTGTCGGATATACTCGATCAATCGGTAGATTTGATATCTTTGAACCGTTGAAATTTAGTATATCTAGACAACCACAAGTCACACAACCAATCCTTAGCCGTCTTTGGTTCTCATTGTTGTGTTCGTTTCAGCCATGAACACTGCCTGGTTTCATAAGTGCATAGAGAACTGGCCTTGCAAAATTCTCCTTGAAGCGGCTAACACTTCACACTTACATAGGTGATTCCTAAACGTGTCATCCCGTAGATACACTATTTGATATACCCCNTTTAATGATTTATCCTTGGTATCGAACATTTTCTCATCACGAGAATGGACCAAAAATTTAGTTGACAATGTTGAACCTTCATTAATGACTTTGTTTGATCTCCTTGAACCTAGATCTTGGGATCTCCAGTATTCTAGGTAGAGTTACCGCTACTATGACTTGTTCTCGTCCATAATCCCATTCCCCTTGATGATTTCTCAACTACCTCTCTAGTTAAGCCTTTTGTAAATGGGTCCGACACATTATCAGTTGACTTTACATAGTCAATCATGATAATTCCTCTAGAGAGTAATTGCCTAATGGTTTTATGTCTTCGTCGTATATGACGAGATTTACCATTATACATAACGCTCCCAGCCCTTCCAATTGCCGCTTGACTATCACAATGTATGCATATTGGTGACAACTATTTGGCCAAAATGGAATGTCTTCAAAAAAATTCCGGAGCCATTCAACTTCTTCACCGACTTTATCTAAAGCTATGAACTCAGCCTCCATTGTAGAGCGGGCAATACAAGTTTGTTTGGACGACTTCCAAGATACCGCTCTCACCAAGGTGAATACATATCCACTTGTGGACTTGGAATCGGTTGATCCGGTGATCGAATTTGCGTCACAGTATCCCTCAATGACCACAAGATATTTACTATAGTGCAAAGCAAAGTACAGGGTATGTACTAAATACCCCAAAACTCGTTTCATGGCCATCTAATGAGATTGACTTGGATTGCTCGTATACAGACTCAATTTACTTATAGCACAAGCTATATCTAGTCGTGTACAATTCACGATGTAGATTAAGAATCCCAACACACGAGCATAATCCAATTGTGATATGCTTTGGTCTTTGTTCTTTACTAATGCAAGATTCACGTCAATTGGAGTCTTTGCAACTTTAAAGCCCAAGTGCTTGAATTTTTCAAGTACTGTCTTAATATAATGAGATTGTGACAATGTCAGACCTTGAGAAGTCTTATGGATCTTTAATTCCCAGAATTAGATCAGCAACTCCCAAGTCTTTCATATCAAACTTGCAGTTAGCATGCGCTTAGTTGCATATATATTGTCAATGTCATTACTCATTATCAACATATCATCCACATATAAGCAAACAATGACTATGTGATTTGGAACATCTTTAATGTACACACATATATCACATTCATTTATTTTAAAACCATTTGGAAATATTGTTTGGTCAAATTTCGCATGCCATTGTTTGGGTGCTTGTTTTAGTCCGTAAAGAGACTTAACAAGTCTACACACCTTCTTTTCTATACCTGGAACCACAAACCCTTCAGGTTGTTCCGTAGATTTCTTCCTCCAACTCTCCATTTACGAAGGCCGTCTTAACATCCATTTGATGAATTTCAAGACCATAAACTGCAGCTAACGCTACCAACGTTCTTATGGACGTAATGTCACGACCCAAAATCCATAGGTCGTGATGGCGCCGGACACCAGTGTCAGGTAAGCCAAATCCTTAATCGATTGAATACATTCATGTTTTAACATTTTCAAAAACCGTTACCTTTTTCTTGCATTTCATAATCAAATAAATGAATGTTTGTAAATTAAATACGACAACAGCTAAAATCTTGTTATTTAAAAACAATGATCTAAAGATTTCACTTAAGCAATTATACCAAAACATATCCCAGAACCCGGTGTCACAAGTACATGAGCTATTTCTAAGAATTTTACAAACATTACAAAGCCTGTCCGAAATATAACTGGACAAGGAAATTTAAAATGAAATAGATACAGTATGAAGGTGACTCTGTCAGCTGCGGATCGCTTCCGGAAGATGCAGCTCGCCTGAGTCTCCGGATCCTCCACATTTTCTATTTAAGTACCTGTGCAATAAAATGCACAGCAAGTGTAGTATGAGTACAAAAATAACGTGTACTCAGTAAGTCGCCCACCTAACCTCAGAGAGGTAGTGACGAGAGGTCAATTTAGACACTTACTAAAGGTCCATTTAAGATATTTAAGAGTGACACTAAGCATGGTTTTTATCATAGGCAGTTTATAAAACAGGATTTAAACATCCTTCAGTCTCGTTCACATTTAACACTTTATATCTTCGTCATATTCATAATTAATCAACATGGTGATTTAATCAGATAATAATGAATCAACGGAAGGAACAACTTCTTCCAAAAAAAGTCTTTTTAATAACTTTAAGTCTTTGTCATTTCAATCGATAATTTAACATTTCAGGCCAATAATCAGGAAAATCTCATAGCAACTACGCATCAAATATCATGTGCAAGAAATGCCGAGGGTCGAACGGCGCGGACTAACATTAATAAACTGTGCACTGCCGAGGGGTCGACCGTCTCGAACCATAGATGCATCTATTTTTACCGCTCGCGAATCGATCATGCGATGTGGTCAACATAATAATAATAAGGCTAGCCTGCTCGTCGAATCATACATGCGACTCAGGTGCTCATATGTACACACATTCACATAATACATCCTCATTTTTATCAAGAAACAGGTTTTCTCAGGAAAGTGGTAAAAGTCCTTTTTCAAAGAAACATAAAATATAGGTTTTGAAATCTTTATGTTTGAAACTCATTTGTCAAATGTAGTGACACTCCATGATACAATCCAGTCCAGGTACACATATATTCAGCGGGAACAATTCTCTTTTTAGAAGGATTTAAAAATATGAACTCTAGCTTTCTTTTAAACATTTAATTACGTTTGGTCATATTAGCAGTGAAATGATACAGGCAGGGTTACAGGTACACACATAAAGCATGCTAGTGGGTCCTAGGCTACCCGGACATGGCATAATAGTAGTTACGTACGGACTCCTGTCACCTCATGCGTATGTAGCCCCCGATAATAGTAGCATATACTGGATTAATTCACCTATGGGGACGATTCCCCCTCACAAAGTTAGAAAGGAGACTTACCTCGCTACGGAATTCTTACACCGGCCTCCAAGCCCTTCCGATGACTCCAACGGACGCATAACGCTCCGAAATTACCACATAAATGACAGGAAATGAACATTCATCCTAATTCTCTCAACAAGTTCATATAATATACTTTCCCAACCCCGATCAATGAAATGACCAAAATGCCCTTAGTCCCACGTGCTCGAAAATCCGAAATTTCTCAAAGGTACGTTCTACCCATAGCCTTACTAACTCAAATATATAATTTGATCAAATATTCATGCTCAATTCGTGGCTATAATCCACATTTTCCATATTCTAGGTTTTCTTCAAAGTTTCCAAATATTTCTACTAAATTTCATGCCCCAAAATCCATGAAATATCTTGTATTTAACCTTAGAATCGAGTAGAACGAACTTACCTCTTGATGCTTTGTGAAATCTCCCTTGAAAGCTCTCCAAAAATTGCCTAACCCATGAAGAAAATGAGAGAGAAATGGCTCAAATCCGATTTTAAAACATTCTGCCCAGGCACCTTTTCAGACCTGCGGTCCAATAGCCGCTCCTGTGGCTCCGCACCTGCGGAAAATCCATCGCAGGTGCGACTCTGACTTAGCCCAGCAAAAATCCCGCTCCTGCGATACTTCTTCGAACCTGCGATACCGCAGGTGCGACCAAACTCCCGCACCTGCGGTCCCTTAGCTCCAGACCCAAAATCTCACACTTGCGATGCCTTTAGCCGCATCTGCGGCCAAATCATCGCAGGTGGGGTTACACCAGATGACATCAAATCTTAACTTCTTCAAATTTCAAATCTTGATTCGTTAACCACCCGGAATCCACCAGAGGCCCCCGGGACCCCGTCCAACCATACCAACCTGTCCCAAAACATGACAAGGACTTGATCGAGCCCTCAAATCACATCAAACAATGCCGAAATCACGAATCACACTCAAATCCAATTCTTTAAGAACTTAGAATTTCAAAGTTCTACATCCGACGCCAAAACCTATCAAATCACGCCCGATTAACCTCAAATTTTGCACATAAGTCATATTCAACATTACGGACCTGCTCCAACTTCCGGAATTGCATTCTGACCTCGATATCAAAACTTCCACTTCCGGCCGGATTTTCCAAAATCCTTCAAATTTCTTTCTTTAGCCAAATGACCCCAAAATGACCTACGGACATCCAAATTCGCTTCCGATCGCGCTCCCAATTCCAGAATCACCATACGAAGCTATTCCTAGACTTGGAATCCCAAACAAACATCAATCTCACTGATATGCACTTCAAGCCCAAATTCATGAAACCCTTCTAAAAGGCTAACTTCCATAATATACGTTGAAACGCTCCCGAGTTATCCAAAACCCGATCCGGACATACACCCAAGTCCGAAATCATCATACGAACCTGCTGGAACCTTCAAATCCTTATTCGGAGATCGTTTACTCACAAATCCAATCTTAGTTGATTTCTCCAACTTAAGGCTTCTAAAATGAGAATTTCCTTTCCAAATAAATTCTAGCTTCCTGGAATTCAATTCCACCACGCTCACGGGTCATAATACCTGAAACGGAGCTGCTCACGACTTCAAACCGCTGAACAACGCATTAGAGTTCAAAACGACCAGTCGGGTCGTTACATTCTCCCCCACTTGAACCGACGTTCGTCCTCGAACGTGCTAAGAACTGCTCTGGAGTTACCTGAAATCACTATTTAACATCTCGAGCACCCGCCCGTGCTACCACAACCCAGTCGAGCACAATAGCTTGATCAAATCTGGGGATTTCTTCTTTATCCATATAATAAGCTCAAAATTCATTCAAACACCTGAAATTTCTCTAGCCAGGCGTAGTTTCAATATATATATAAGCACTACAACAACTAGCACATGATATACCAGCTCATAACTGCATACCCTTGCCGAATCGGCACCATGCACTGGATAACCCATAGTCTGACCACAGCGACGCTCCCAGAACCTTATTAGCCAAGGTCCACCAATCTGATGCTCCTGATGCACCTCATAACAATTATACAGACACCCTGCTATAATGCTGGCGATAAACCACAACGGAGGGAGTGCGCAGAAATTCACACTCAACTGCAGAGTTAACAAATCCTTGAATACCTCATCTTGACTAGAATCATCACTTTCATTATGAACCTGAATGATGGTATTTGTTCTTTAATATACACTTCACATAACCTCATCACACCGATCCCTGATTTGATAATTCGTCTCACCCAGTATGAACTGCTCAGACAATAAATCACCCCAAACATGGCTAACAGCCTCACATGATACCGCATCGCCCAATAAGCTATAACTTGAACATGATAATAAGAAACGACTCAGGACGGAACTACTCAGCTGACGCAACTAATATGAATGCTTACAAGAAAATGGGAAATAAATCACAAGAAAATAAATACATATTAACCCTTCTCATCATCACACTGTTGCGGCGTGCAACCCGATCCGAATAACATACCCGTGGCGACGTGCCACCCGATCCACACATAAAATTTACATAAGATGATATATATACGGAGCTGATTTACTCACAATTACGAATCACTAAATATCGATCACAAGCACTCTAAGTGCATAATACCATCCTGAGGAGACTGATAAAGCCATAGGCTACAAAACTCAAGCACAATTGAGGTGCGATTATATACATATACTCTGTATCTCAAGAGCTATCATGCTCACATAACATCCCGCTACACGGGATCTCAACACATAAGAAATTATCAAGCCGTTACACAAATTGTACTGCACAATCACCATAACACATAAATTCGACGAAGACGGAACAACACCCGCTGTTCTAATACCTTTCCATGAAAAGCGCACTGAAAGGAACATGTCTGGCTCATACGCAGCCCATAATCATATTTAAATCCATCCACAAGCGTCGAGCCACCTTGGTCGCACCAAACTTAGCTATTACCTGGGTCCACATTAACCCATTTTTTCTCATAATACACTAGAACAACTGTCATCACCGGGATTAACACCCCAAAATCCATAATCAACTGAACCGAACACCCTCCAGGCATAAATTCTCAATTAAGAAATATTGCACTCCTTTATACTCAGTCCGAATATGAAATCCATCAAGTGACTAAATGTCACACTTTATACAATCTTTTCGTGGTCATGCTTCCACGACCTCCCACACAAGGCAACAAGTCTGCACATCCATAACACCGACCACTCTAAGGCTGCAAAACACATCAAGAACCCATGACCAGGGTACACAGCCTTTTTCACCGAATATTAATCTCAGGTGACACCTAAGATAACACCAGATTACACTGAACTTTCAAATCACCTTGTCTTGCTCTTCCGAGCTCATGACGTCCTTATAAACATCGGACCTAAATCTCGATTCCAGTTACATACTACTTCCCGCACTTAACATACCAACATGATGTAGCGCAAGAATACTATCATAACTTTCAAACCACCAATAAGGTGAACACTTCATCATATAGAAACTTTTTACTTGACTCAGTTCAAGAGTACCATCTCAACACACGAGTGAGTTCCCATATTCACCCAGATCATGCAAATATTAAGTGGTACTCTATACAACCATAACCCTTCCGGGATCCGCCTATACCTGACAGGCCATAGCACTCAAGTGCTCCCACATAAAATCCGTTACGACAGCCGACAAGCCCCGCACATACCAGCATAAACCACATGCATGACTAAATCACATCAAGGGAACCAATCACTTCCGCAAATGTGCCATTTCAACCATGGCTAATCTATCTATCTTCTTTTAATCATCAATAATTGCCTCAGGAACAATAACAACTTCCTTAAACCCATATCAAACTCCATCCTCACTCATCCCGAGTGACCTTGATACACGAGACCATGCTGCCCAAATCCCGCAACCTGTCTCATAACCTTCTGGTAATCTTTCTTTCAATCCGGAGTCTAGTTCTCTCACTCCTCCAATATTAACATGCATACTGAAACATATCATAGAACATTCCAACCATCCTCCTCTTTCTCAGAAATTATTTTGCAAAAGCTCGATTCTCGACCATATTGCTGCCTGAAATCTTTAGTTGCCGCATTCTTAAATTTTGAACTTATTAGGACTGCTATTGAGAGTCACCCACTATGACTGGCGCCGAATAAAATCAACCCCCAATGCTCTCCAAGCACAAGAACACCTTTTTCAATGAAACACGTGACCGAGTCACTATCCTTACAACTCGCCCATGCCTTATGCATAAACTCTGAATCTTCCAAAGCCTAGCCCTGATCTGACAGGGCCAACTTTTGCACATATTCATCAAATCCCACGCACAATTACCATTTTGCATAAATTCATCAAATACCATTTAGCTTAACTAACTTGCCTACACGCCGACAATCCTCAACCCCATGAGAAGACAATCCTACAACCCAATTGCAGATGGTGGGACTCCCCCACTTAACCCAAAGCTACTCCTTGCATCACTCTAGACCCTGCTGAGATTCTTCCTCCTCTGATAACACGATCTTGCTCAGCCAATCCGTCCAAATCTTCCAAATTCTCTTGCTAGCACTCCCTAAATACTCGAATTCCCTAGCACCATTCACACATTCTCTCCTACCGACTAGCCACTAGGACCCCTCACAGAACCTGGCAACCCCGCCATTGCTAACCTATCCCAGGAGACAACCCACCTATGGAAATTACTCGCGGACACCTCCCAACGACACCAAATGCACGCTCTCTGCGACTTCAATACCCTATCCTATTCCTTGCTTCATTTACCAACTTACTAGTCCGTCTGCTCCTCATGGACACCCATAATGCGCGACAAATACCTTCAAGTTCCAAGCTGTGCTGCTAATCTCCCACTTTGCGACTGCTCTACTTCTGCCTCTTACACCTAGAATCCTTGAAATGGAACCACCGCCTAGCCTTATTCCAGGATCATTCTTTGTAGCTCTCAAACCAGCAGATCACCATGACTTCAAGCTCTCCGAAGATTATCCTTCTCTAGTTGCCTTCGTTATCAACACTTATCTGGTGCTGAACCACCGCACCTCACGATTTCTGCCAACCGTTTTCTTCCATATTTCTTCTCGATACTCTGACCCCATGAAATCAAAGAAACCATAGCACTGACAAGCCTAACACATCCCATTCGATCAATGACGACGACTACACATCACAGGTGCATACCCCATTTCACTTGAAGACACCAAGTCTTACTACCTTATCAATCCCAACCGAGCCATTCATACTCCAAATGCCTTCCCTATGCCGGAACAAAACCACTGAAATCTCGAAATCATACTCTGAGAAGACCTCCCTTCAACCCATTCATCTTCCCCAACATACGGGAAAACTTTCTATCATCATATCGACACTGCGCGATAATCAATTGTAAGCATCATCACTACCCGAGCACAGCTTTAAGGCTCCCACAAACATAGCTACTGAGCTGAAGCAACAAATTATCCTTCCTCCAACTCTCCATTTAAGAAGGCCTTCTTAACATCCATTTGATGAATTTCAAGACCATAAACTGCAGCTAACGCCACCAACGTTCTTATGGACGTAATGTCACGACTCAAAATCCATAGGTCGTGATGGCGTCGGACACCAGTGTCAGGCAAGCCAAATCCTTAATCGATTGAATACATTCATGTTTTAACATTTTCAAAAACTGTTACCTTTTTCTTGCATTTCATAATCAAATAACTGAATGTTCAAAAATTAAATACGACAGCAGCTAAAATTTTGTTATTTAAAAACAGTGATCTAAAGATTTCACTTAAGCAATTATACCAAAACATATCCCAGAACCCGGTGTGACAAGTACATGAGCTATTTCTAAGAATTTTACAAACATTACAAAGCCTGTCCGAAATACAACTAGACAAGGAAATTTAAAATGAAATAGATACAGTATGAAGGTGACTCTGTCACCTGTGGATCTCTTCCGGAAGATGCAGCTCGCCTGAGTCTCCGAATCCTCCACATTTGCTATGTAAGTACTTGTGCAATAAAATGCATAGCAAGTGTAGTATGAGTATAAAAATAAAGTGTACTCAGTAAGTCACCCGCCTAACCTCAGAGAGGTAGTGACGAGAGGTCAATTTAGACACTTACTAAAGGTCCATTTAAGATATTTAAGAGTGACACGAAGCATGGTTTTTATCATAGGCAGTTTATAAAACAGGATTTAAACATCCTTCAGTCTCGTTCACATTTAACAATTTATATCTTCGTCATATTCATAATTGATAAACATGGTGATTTAATAAGATAATAATGAATCAACGGAAGGAACAACTTCTTCCAAATAAAAGTCTTTTTAATAACTTTAAGTCTTTGATATTTCAATCGACAATTTAACATTTCAGGCCAATAATCAGCTAAATCTCATAGCAACTACGCAGCAAATATCATGCGCAAGAAATGCCGAGGGTCGAACGACGTTGACCAACAATAATAAACTGTGCACTGCCGAGGGGTCGACCGACTCAAACCATAGATGCATCTATTTTTTTCCGCTCGCGAATCATACATGCGACTCAAGTGCTCATATGTACACACATTCACATAATACATCCTCATTTTTATCAAGAAACAGGTTTTCTCAGGAAAGTGGTAAAAATCCTTTTTAAAAGAAACATGAAATATAGGTTTCGAAATCTTTATTTTTGAAACTCATTTGTCAAATGTAGTGACACTCCATGATACAATCCAGTCCAGGTACACATATATTCACAGCGGGAATAATTCTCTTTTTAGAAGGATTTAACAATATGAACTCTAGATTTCTTTTAAACATTTAATTACGTTTTCGGTCTTAATAGCAGTGAAATGATACATGCAGGGTTACAGGTACACACATAAAGCATGCTAGTGGGTCCTAGGCTACCCGGACATGGCATAATAGTAGCTACGCACGGACTCCCGTCACCTCGTGCGTACGTAGCCACTGAGAATAGTAGCACACCTAGGAGGACGATTCCCCCTCACAAAGTTAGAAAGGAGACTTACCTCCCTCCGGCATTCCGACACCGGCCTCCAAGCCCTTCCGATGACTCCAACGGACGCATAACACTCCGAAACTACCACATAAATGACAAAGCAATGAAAATTCATCCTAATTCTCACAACAAGTTCAGATAATATACTTTCCCAACCGCGCTCAATGAAATGACCAAAATGCCCTCGGGCCCACATGCCCAAAAATCCAAAATTTCTCGAAGGTACGTTCTACCCATAACCTTACTAACTCAAATATATAATTTGATCAAATATTCATGCTCAATTCGTGGCTAAAATCCACATTTTCCATATTCTAGGTTTTCTTCAAAGTTTCCAAATTTTCCTACCAAATTTCATGCTAAAAAATCCATGCAATATATTGTATTTAAACTTAGAATAAAGTAGAACAACTTACCTCTTGATGCTTGGTGAAATCTCCTTGAAAGCTCTCTAAAAATCGCCTAACCCATGAAGAAAATGAGAGAGAAATGACTCAAATCCGTTTTTAAAACATTCTGCCCAGGCACCTTTTCGCACCTGCAGTCCAATAGCCGCTCCTGCGGAAAATCCATCGCAGGTGCGGCTCTGACTCAGCCCAGCAAAAATCCCGCTCCTGCAATACTCCATCGTAGGTGCGGTTACACCAGATGACATCAAATCTTAACTTCTTCAAATTTTAAATCTTGATCTGTTACCACCCGGAATCCACCTGAGGCCCCCCGGACCTCGTCCAATCATACCAACCCGTCCCAAAACATGACACGGACTTGCTTGAGCCCTCAAATCACTCAAACAACGCCGAAATCACTAATCTCTCTCAACTCCAATTTTTTAAGAACTTAGCATTTCAAACTTCTACATCCGACGCCGAAACCTATCAAATCACACCCGATTGACCTCAAATTTTTCACATAAGTCATATTCAACATTACGTACTTGCTCCAACTTCCGGAATTGTATTCCGACCTTGATATCAAATCTTCCACTTTTGGCCGGATTTTCCAAAAACCTTCAAATTTCTTTCTTTAGCCAAATGACTCCAAAATGACCTACAGACATCCAAATTCGCTTCCGATCATGCTCCCAATTCCAGAATCACGTACAAAGCTATTCCCAGACTCGTAATCCCAAACGGACATCAATCTCACTGATATGCACTTCAAGCCCAAATTCATGAAGCCCTTCTAAAAGGCTAACTTCTATAATATATGCCGAAACGCTCCCGAATTATCCAAAACCCGATCTGGACATACACCTAAGTCCGAAATCATCATACAAACCTGCTGGAACCTTGGAATCCTGATTCGGAGATCGTTTACTCTCAATTCCAATCTTAGTTGATTTTTCCAACTTAAGGCTTCTGAAATGAGAATTTCCTTTCCAAATAAATTCTAGCTTCCTGGAATTTGATTCTGACCACGCTCACGGGCCATAATACCTGAAACAGAGCTACTCACGACATCAAACCACTGAACAACGCATTAGAGCTCAAAACGACTAGTCGGGTCGTTACACGTAATTCTTGTAACTACAGAGTATGTATCTAAATAGTCAAGACCTTCTCGTTGTCTATACCCTTTGACCACAAGTCTCGCCTTAAATTTGTCAATAGTGCCATCATCTTTCATTTTCCTCTTAAAGATCCATTTAGAACCCAACGGTTTATTTCCAGGAGGAAGATCAACCAATTCATATGTATGGTTGTTCAATATGGATTCTATTTCACTATTGACTGCCTCTTTACAAAATAATGATTCCGAAGAAGACATAGCTTCTTTAAATGTTTGAGGCTCATTTTCCAATAAGAAAGTCACAAAATCTGGTCCAAATGATGTAGACGTTCTTTGACGTTTACTACGTCTTGGATCCTCCTGATTAAGTGTACTTTCTTTTGTTTCTTCCCGAGGTCGTTTAGATCCTTCACCAATCGACTCACATTCCTTTTTATACGGATATATATTTTCAAAGAACTCAGCATTATCTGATTCTATAACCGTATTATTATGAATGTCGGGATTTTCTGATTTTTGAACCAGAAATCGACATGCTTTACTATTAGTCGCATATCCTATGAAAACACAATCAATGGTTTTCGGTCCTATTTTTACCCTTTTGGGTTTAGGAACTAGCACTTTTTCCAAACATTGCCACACTTTAAAATAATTCAAGTTGGGCTTCCTTCCTTTCCATTTTTCATATGGAATGGATTGTGTTTTGCTATGGGGCACTCGATTTAATATTCGATTAGCCGTAAGAATGGCTTCCCCCCACAAGTTCTGCGGCAAACCAGAACTTATCAACAACGCGTTCATCATCTCCTTTAAAGTACGATTCTTTCTTTCCGCAATCCCATTGNTCTCTAATATTCGATTAGCCATAAGAATGGCTTCCCCCCACAAGTTCTGTGGCAAACCAGAACTTATCAACAATGCATTCATCATCTCATTTAATGTACGATTCTTTCTTTCTGCAGTCCCATTGGATTGGGGCGTGTAAGGAGCCGTTGTTTGATGAATAATTCCATATTCTAAACATGTTTCTTCAAAAGGATATTCATATTCACCACCCCTATCACTTCTATTCATTTTTATTTTCTTGTTAAGTGGCGTTTCAACTTCACTTTTGTATTGCTTGAATGCGTCTATTGCTTCATCTTTACTATTAAGTAAGTAAACATAGAAATATAGAGTACTATCGTTAATAAAAGTTATGAAATACTTCTTTCCACCGCGAGATGGTATTGACTTCATGTCACAAATATCTGTGTGAATTAAGTCTAAAGGATTGGAATTCCTTTCAACTGACTTGTAAGGATGTTTAACATACTTAGATTCCTTACATACTTGACATTTTGATTTATCGCATTCAAACTTAGGCAATACTTCCAAATTAATCATTTTCCGCAAGGTTTTATAATTGACATGACCCAAACGTACATGCCATAATTCATTTGATTCAAGTAAGTAAGACGAAGCTGAAATTTTATTATTACTTTCAACAACCATTACATTTAACTTGAAAAGGCCCTCGGTGAGGTAACCTTTTCCTACAAACATCTCATTCTTACTTATTATAACCTTATCGGATACAAATACATATTTAAAGCCATTCTTAACAAGAAGTCCAGTAGAGACTAAATT
Source organism: Nicotiana paniculata (assembly GCA_005239505.1). Classification (NCBI taxonomy): domain Eukaryota; kingdom Viridiplantae; phylum Streptophyta; class Magnoliopsida; order Solanales; family Solanaceae; genus Nicotiana; species Nicotiana paniculata. The sequence continues at coordinate 39,596 of ML306752.1, forward strand.
CTTCCTAATCTCGGGAACATGAAGGACGTTGTTCAAAGTCACCACTTTGCCGGAAGTCATTTTGAGAAATGTCTTCCCACATCCTTCAATCTTGGTCTTTGAAGCATTTCCCATATAAATCGTCTCATCGGGTCCAACAGGAGCATAAGTAGCAAAAGCTTCTCTAACAGCACAAACATGGCAAGTGGCTCTAGAATCAATCCACCACTCTTTAGGATTGTCCACCAAGTTGCATTCGGAAAGCATGACACACAAGTCATCAACATCATCATGCTTTTCAACCAGGTTTGCTTGACCCTTCTTCTTGTCTTTCTTCGGAGCACGACACTCTGTAGATTTGTGTCCGACTTTCCCACATTTGTAGCAGTTTCCACTGAACCGCTTCTTGCTTGGGTTGTATTTTGGACCAGAAGCCTTCTTCCTCTTTTTGTTATCTTCTAAAATAGTTGTTCCCATTATTGTTGAATTTCCACAGCCTTTCTTGTCAGAAGCTTTATTGTCCTCTTCGATTCTCAACCGAACAATGAGATATTCAAGGGATATCTCCTTGCGTTTATGTTTCAAATAATTTTTGAAGTCCTTCCACAACGGAGGCAACTTCTCAATCATTGCTGCTACTTGGAATGCTTCATTGATGACAATACCTTCAATGAAAATTCTATTAGTAAACATAATAAAATTAATACTACCAGTATTAGTATTAATTCTACTTTTACCTTCAACAAGGATAATCAATCGATCGATCATTTGACCAAATCCAAATCCAAATCCAAAGCCGAAGCCGAGCGAAGACGACGACGACTGTGCGAGGCTTTCCTTCTTCTCAACTCTTTATGAGCTAGAAGAAGAGCAATTGCTTATATACCCATCAAAAACTTTTCCTCTTCCCATGTGGGACAATCAAGGAGGGGAACCTCAAATATTACTCAAATATTTTATTTTTCCCTCCATTTCCCATTCACCCTATTTTAAGCTATTAATGCTTAAGACCCCAACAATTATAAGCATATAAAGACTAGATTAATCAGACAAAGAAAATAATCCCATAGATTCCACTATAAAGCACAAGTTTCTTTCTTCTAACTTGTTTTTTTCCTTCCCCTTAGTATCCTTAAATGTCTTAACATTTTTCATTTCTATCTTTTCTCACCTGTTTTGGCTAAAGTAGCACCTAAATATACGCCTAGACTCAGCATTGAGATTTTCCCTGCCTAATCAGGATTTGTCTAAATACTCTGACTTACCATTGGCAAGGCTGACACAAAAGTGACTCTAATACCATCTGTAATAGCCCAGCCCACTAGAGATATTGTCTGATCTGGGCCTGGGCCCTCACGGGTTTAAAATAAGTCACTAGGGGATGTGGGACTTAGCATTTATAGTGAATGACTGTTTATAGGGATGTTTTTATAGAGAGGTTTGGCTGAATATTATTCTTGGTAATTAAACAATTATATCTTGCTTCTGCATTTGTTGAGAATTTCACCAATTGAGCGAGGAAAAATGATGTTTTCCTTTTGACACCACTCAATAGAATTGTTTGCCTCGAAAATACGAGTAAAAATTAAATTTGATATGTGGTTCTAATGATATGTGACCTAGTCCAATACTAATTAATAAATAAATAATATAGAGTATAAATGAATAAAATCGATGAACCAAACCAGTGTTGCTTAGGCGATATAGACCTCAAGCTCAAAGACCTTGAGGTGGGTCGGGGATGACAAAGCAAGAACAGTAAATGTAATGACCCAACAGGCCATTTTGCGTTATCGGACCCCGTTAATGAACAGTAAATGTATTTTTGTTTGGGGCGTGTTTTTGTGTTATCAAGGTCCGAACGGAATTCCAAGACTGGGAATAGTTCCGTTATGTTAATTATGACTTGCCTGCAAAATTTGGGGTCATTCCAAGTTGTACAGGTTGGTTCGACGCGTTGTGAGCGAAGTCTAGAAAACTGAAAATTCCTAAGTTTGGTTGTTGCGGTTTGGGGGTGTGATTTTGAGTTTTAGCGTTATTTTGGGTGTTCCGAAGGTTCGAGCGAGTCCGTATTATGATTTGGGACTTATTGGTATATTTGGATTAGGGATCGAGTGGGCCCAGGTGCCTCCCAGGAATCTAAAGAGGCCAAAAACCAGCGGGTGTGACTCCAGGTGCGGTTGCCCAGCTAGGCCCCCCCAGCCTTCGCAGGTGCAGCACCATTTCCGCAAGGGCGGGTCCGCTGGTGCGGAAACCCCTCCGCAGGTGCGATCCCCAGCCCCCTCGCCATTTTTAGTAGGCGCGATTATTTTCTCGCCGGTGCGGGACCGCAGGTGCGGAAACACCTCTAGGCTGACCTATATAAATGTTTAAAAAAATGGGTTTTCTTCATTATTCTTCATCTAAAAACTCCATTTGAGAGCCTTCAAGGTTGAGCAGCACCCTCCACGACTTATATAGTGCTAAGGTGAGTAATTCCTCTCTATTTTTCTAAATTTTACATGGAATTCAATTAGAATTTATTACTAAAACATCAAAAAATAAAGAATTTGGATAGTACAAGTTAGGATTCTTAAGAATTTGATAAATCACCCGATGTTTGCCATGCATTCTAGTAAAGTTGCGTAATATTGACCCTTAGGCTACGAGTGAGCGACCCCTTCAGTAATTCTCGATATTCGAGCATGCGGGCTCGGGGTTGAAATTGGGTAATTCTTCAAGAATGGTGAATTTTGGGTTAATAGGTTAATTCTTCTTCTTTTATCATGAGTCGATGTAATTATACTATATTTTGCTTAGTTGCGAGCCGTCGAGGGTAGATTTCAGAGACTCAGGCGCATCCTTGATCCGAGGGGTGGTTTCGTCACGAGGTAAGTCTCCTTTCTAACCTTGTAAGGGGGAATTGTCCCCCTAAGTGATTTAAATGCTATATGTGATAATTTGTGGGGGCTACACATATACAAAGTGACGGGAGTCCGTACGTAGCGACTATTTCTATTATATCCGGGTAGTTAGGCTCACATCATGCCTTGTGTTTTTATTGATATGAACTATATGCGTGTTGAATTTACATTTCATATTGTTTACATTCTCGAAGTTATGAAATTTGAGAAAAAACTTGTAAGAAATTTGTTATGGAAGGGCATTCTTTTTTAAAAAGGAATATTGTATGTGCATGTGACCGCTTCACAAATTGTATTCCACGAGCGGAGTGTGATTTACCCCACTCTATTGAGAGGTGCACTTTTGGGACGGGCCTGTCGATCCTTCGGCAGTGCGCAGAGAGATTGAGAGATGCACTTTTTGGATGGGCCGGTCGATCCCGCGGCAGTGCAGGGAGAGATTGAGAGACGCACTTTTGGGACGGGCCGATCGATCCTTCGGTAGTGCCCAGAGAGGTTGTGAGATGCACTTTTGGGACAGGCCAATCAATCCATCGGCAGTGCATAGAGAGCTTGTGTGGTGCACTTTTAGGACGGGCCGATCGATCCTTCGGCAGTGCACGAGCGTGACTATCCTGTGACTCCGGTCGGTTGTCCTCACCCTGCATGCGTATGCTTTATTTGTTATTAAATTTCATGAATATGATCTGACAGATATTTGGGGAAAAAGTGAAGTGGTAATTGTTTTATTTATCCTCATATTCTTCCTGGATTTCAGTTTCTTACATATATATACTTGTTGCTTCACTGCCTTACATGCCTACTGTTTTTATTACATTCTGTTGATTTATACTGTTGTCCTTAGCGAGTGTCACGTCGACTTCTCGTCACTACCTCTTCGAGGTTAGGCAGGATAATCACTGGGTACATATATATATTTTTGTACTCATGCTGCACTTCTGTACTTAACTGTATAGGTTCTGGGGCTGGTGGTTCTAGTTATTCGACCGGAGCTTGACATATTCCGGACCTAACTCCACGGTGAGCTGCCTCCCTTGGCGATTCTCAGCTATGCTATGGAGTTATCTTTTTTTATTCCTGTCTATATCCTTTCAGATAGCTGTACCTCTTGTATCATCTTTTTTATATTCTACTAGTCGCCTATTGGCTTGTGACACTAGTTCCTGGCACACACTTAGTAGATTCTATTTTTGGGACTGTATATATATATATATATATATATATATATATATATATATATTGGATCACGCTCATTTTGGCTATATGTAGTTAAATTGATAAATGCTTCCGCTTCTATTTTAAATAAGTTAAGTGTAATACTTTGGGAAACATGTGGGGTTGGTATGATAATAAGGAAAACTTCACTAGTAAGCAGTCGTTGGCTTGCCTGACCCCAGTGTTGGGCGCCATCACGACCCGTGTGGGATTTTGGGTTGTGACAACGTGGTATCAGAGCACTAGGTTCACGTAAGTCTCACGAGTCACGGGCGAACCCAGTAGAGTCTTGTGAATCGGTACGGAGACGTCTATACTTATCTTCAGGAGGCTACGGGGTGTTAGGAAACCTTTATTTGTTGTTACTCTATCGTGCAACCTATGATTTACTAAATTCATTCTTCTATTCTCTCACAGATGGTGAGGACGCGTGCATCTCATGTTTTTGATCCGGGAGAGGGTATTTCCCCCACCGCTCGAGGCCGTGGTAAAGGCAGGGGTAGGGCACCTGCCTGTGGTAGGGGACGATGGCGTCCCAGAGCTATACCGGTCCCGCCACCAGAAAACCCTATATTAGAAGAGTAGGATGAGGTGCCTCCAGCAGATCCGACACCCGTAGACTTTATGGAGGCGCCAGGCTTCCAGGCAGCCATGGGCCGTATGATGAGATTCATGGACACCATGTCCCAGGCTGGTTTATTTCCAGCAGATCCTTTCACGTCACAGGCGGGAGGGGGAGCCCAGACCCCTACTTCCCAGGCCGCAGGACCGATAGCAGCATTACATCCCACCCCGGGTACACTGCCCGTGGATGGTACCCAGCTGTGGGTGGCGACCAACATAAGATGTTAGATAGATAGACCCGCTTGCGCCCTCCAGTCTTCGGGGGTGAGCGAGGTGAGGATGCCCAGGAATTCATTGATAGGTGTAGGGATAGACTGCACAACATGAGGATCCTAGCGTCCCATGGAGTGGACTTCACTACATTCCAATGAGAGGGCAGAGTCCGCCGGTGGTGGAAATCTTATATTCTTAGCAGGCCAGCCGATTCTCCTATTATCACTTGAGAGCATTCCATTGAGAGGGCTGAGGGGTCAGTTTGAGCGGTTAGAGCAGGGGCAGATGTCCGTGACAGATTATGAGGCCAGATTTTCAGAGTTGTCACGCCATGCTCTTATGATATTACCCACCGATGCTGAGAGAGTTCGGAGGTTTGTAGTAGGGTTGCATCCAGGTATTAGATCCACCATGGCTCGAGAGGTGGAGATGGGTACCCCTTATCAACTCGTTGTGGAGATTTCTCGTAGGATCGAGGGTTACTGGTTGCGGAGCAGGGAGCAGGGGCAGCAGGACAAGAGGGCTAGGTTCTCAGGGGATTTCAGAGGTGCCCCAGCTAGTGGGCAGGGGCCAACATAGTAGTGGTCAGCCCAGTAGGCCTTTATACTCAGCACCTCCACCACCTCCTCGAGGTGTTCCAGCGAGGCCTCACTTCAGTGCCATGCCAGAGCATTCCTATCGTCCTCCAGCCATTCAGAGTTCACACAGTGGTTATTCCAGTCATCCGAGATCCTCCGATCCTTATTTCAGTGCTATGCCTGAGGGCTCTCATCGCCCTCCAGCCCTTCAGGTACCTTCCTCGGGGCAGCAGACTGTGCCACCTGGGCAATGTTATGAGTGTGGAGAGCCAGGTCATATGAGGAGGCAATGTCCCCAGTATCGGGGCAAGACCGTGCAGCAGATTTATCAGCCGATGGGTCCGGCACCAGTAGTCTGGCCACCTAGAGGCGGAGGACAGGATGGAAGGGGTCGTCCTAGAGGTGGAGTCCAGTCAGGGAGAGGTCAGTTAGCTCCTGTTCACTCCGGTGGGGCTCAGACTTCAGGTGCTCCAGCCAGGTTTTATGCTATTCCGGCCAGATCAGATGCAGTGTCCTCAGACGCCGTGATCACAGGTATTATCTCAGTATGTGGTAGAAAGGCTTGAATATTGTTTGATCCAGGATCCACTTATTCATATGTTTCAACATTATTTGCTCCTTTTCTAGATGTCTCTCGAGAGTCTTTGGGATCTCCTATATATGTGTCCACTCCTGTGGGCGACTCTGTGGTGGTAGACTGGGTGTACCGGTCTTGTGTGACCACCTTCTGTGAGTTCGAGACCAGAGCTGACATTTTATTGCTCGACATGGTTGATTTTGAGGTTATTCTAGGCATAGATTGGCTATCTCCTTATCATGTCGTGCTTTATTGCCATGCCAAGACAGTTACTTTAGCCATGCTTGAGTCACCTAGGCTGGAGTGGAGGGGTTCTTTAGTTAGCTCAGCCAGCTAGGTTATTTCATTCCTGAAGGCTTGACATATGGTCGAGAAGGGTTGTCTAGCCTATTTTGCCTATGTGCGGGACACCGCCGTCGAGTCTCCGACAATTGATTCCGTGCCAGTTGTTCGAAAGTATGCTGATGTATTTCCTTCTCATCTTCCGGGCATGCCTCCAGACCGTGATATTGACTTCTGCATTGATTTAACTCCAGGCACCCAACCTATAACCATTCCTCCGTATCGTATGGCTCTGAAAGATTTGAAGGAGTTGAAGGAGCAGCTTGAGGAGTTGTTAGCTAAGGGGTTCATCAGACCGAGTGTGTCGCCGTGGGGTGCTCCGGTTCTATTTGTGAAAAATAAGGATGGGTCTATGCGGATGTGTATTGACTACTGCCAGTTGAACAAGGTTACCATTAAGAACAAGTATCCTTTGTCGCGCATCGATGATTTTTTTTACCAGTTGTAGGGTGCTCGTTTTCTAAGATTGATTTGAGATCAGGGTATCATCAGTTGAGGATTCGGGCTTCAGATGTTCCGAAGACTACTTTTCGTACGAGATATGGCCACTATGAGTTCTTGGTGACGTCCTTTGGCTTGACTAATTCCCCAAAAACATTCATGGACTTGATGAATAGGGTGTTCAGGCCGTATATTGATTCCTTCATCATTGTCTTCATTGATGACATTTTTATTTACTCCCGTAGCCTGGGGGAGCACAAGCAGCATTTGAGAGTTGTGCTCCAGACTTTGTGAGAACAGAAGCTATATGCTAAGTTCTCCAAGTGTGAGTTTTGGTTGGATTTCGTGGCATTTTTGGGGCATGTGGTATCCGGAGAGGGTATCAAGGTTGATCTTCATAAGATCGAGGCAGTTCAGAGTTGGTCGCGTCCTACTTCAGCTATAGAGATCAGGAGCTTTTTGGGCCTAACAGGTTATTATCGCCGATTTGTGGAGGGTTTCTCTTATATTGCAGTCCCATTGACTAGATTAACTCAGAAGAATGCCCCATTTCGATGGTCTGACGAGTGTGAGGCGAGCTTTCAGAAGCTCAAGACAGCATTGACCTCAGCGCCAGTTCTAGTATTGCCATCCGATTCTGGGATGTACACAGTGTATTGCGACGCTTCACGCATTGGCTTGGGGTGCGTATTGATGCAGGAGGGGAGAGTTATTGCTTATGCTTCACGCCAGCTAAAGGTTCATGAGAAGAATTACCCTATGCATGATTTGGAGTTGGCGGCGATTGTTCATGCTCTTAAGATTTGGAGGCACTATTTGTATGGAGTGTCCTGTGAGGTTTATACAGACCACCGTAGCTTGCAGAACTTGTTCAAGAAGAAGGATCTTAACTTGAGGCAGTGCAAATGTCTTGAGTTGTTGAAGGATTATGATATCACCATTCTTTATCACCCGGGCAAGGCTAATGTGGTGGCAAATGCTTTGATCCGGAAGGCTGAGAGTATGGGTAGCTTGGCTTATATTGCAGAGGAGGAAGATCTCTAGCCTTGGACATTCAGTACTTAGCCAATCGTCTGGTGAGATTAGATCTTTCAGAGCCTCGTCGAGTTTTGGCACATGTGGTTGCTCAGTCTTCATTATTGGGAGAGATTAAGGCCTAGCAGTTCTATGATCCGTGCTTGGCAGAGCTTTGTGAGACAGTGGTTCAGGGTAGGGCCAAGGAGGTTGCTATTGGTGAGGATGGTGTTCTGAGACTTCAGGGCCGCTTATGTGTTCCTAATGTTGATGGCCTGAGGGAGAGGATTCTAGAGGAGGCACACAGTTCTCGATATCCTGTTCACCCTGGTGCTACAAAGATGTATCGTGATTTGAAGCAGCATTTATGGTGGAGGAGAATGAAGAAGAACATTGTGGAGTATGTGACTAGGTGCCTTAATTTCCAGCAGGTTAAGTATGAGCACCAGAGGCCAGGAGGCCTACTTCAGCAGATGCCCATTCCTGAGTGGAAATGGGAGCGCATTGCTATGGACTTCGTGGTTGGGTTGCCTCGGACTTTGCGGAAGGTTGACACGGTTTGGGTCATTGTGGATAGATTGACCAAATCGGCGCATTTCATTCCAGTGGCTACTACATATTCATCTGAGAGGTTGGCCCATATCTACATTCGGGAGATAGTCCGGTTGCATGGTGTGCCGGTGTCCATTATATTAGATCGAGGTCCTCAGTTCACCTCGCACTTCTAGAGAGCATTGCATAGTGAGATGGGCACCCAAATAGACCTCAGCACAACATTTCACCCTCAGACTGATAGTCGGTCAGAGCGTACAGTTCAGATATTGGAGGACATGCTCAGGGCATGTGTGATTGATTTCAGGGGTCAGTGGGACCAGTTCTTGCCTTTGGCCGAGTTTGCTTACAATAATAGTTATCAGTTCAGCATTGAGATGACACCATTTGAGGCTTTGTATGGTCGGCGATGTCGTTCTCCTATCGGGTGGTTTGAGCTTGGCGAGGCTAATTTATATGGCACCGACCTGGTGAGGGATGCCTTGGAGAGAGTGAAGTTGATTCAGGAGAGGCTCCATACAGCACAGTCCAGACAGAAGAGTTACGCTGATCAGAGGGCATGTGATGTATCATTTATGGAGGGAGATAGGGTCCTGTTGAAAGTCTCACCTATGAAGGGTGTTATGAGGTTTGGGAAGAAGGGAAAGTTATGTCCAAAGTTTATAGGTCCATTCGAGGTGTTGAGGCGAGTTGGGGAGGTTGCTTATGAGCTGGCCTTTCCTCCCAGTTTATCACGACCCTATCTCCCTCTATTCATTTGGATGAGAGGTTGGGCTACGAGGAGGAGCCAGTTGCTAATATTGATAGACAGGACCGTCGGTTGAGGTCCAAGAGAGTTTCTACCATAAAGAACCGGTGGAGGGGCCAACCAATTGAGGAGGCGACTTGGGAGTCCGAGGAGGACATGCGGAGCAGATATCCACACTTATTCAGCACTTCAAGTATGATTCTAGACCCGTTCGAGGAAGAACGTTTGATTAAGAGGTGGAGAATGTAACGACCCGACCGGTCATTTTTCGCTATCAGACCCCGTTCCCCTAAATGAAACTCCCATAGTGGCTTTTTGTGATTTATGACTTGTGGGGACTGGTGGTCCGGGATTCGGAGGTGTTTAGAGTGCAATAGGAACAATTGGTTCCTTAAGGTTGGCCTTTAAGGCCAAGTTTGATTTCGGTCAATATTTTGGGTAAACAACCTCGGAATCGAGTTTCATCGGTTCCGATAGCTTCATGAGATAATTTCAGACTTGGGCGTATGTTCGGATTGGTTTTCTGATGAACCGGGGGCATTTCGGCGCCCATTATTGAAATAAGAAGTTCCTTAAGTTCATATTTTGTTTGGGGTGTGTTTTTGTTATCGAGGTCCGAACGGAATTCCAAGACCGGGAATAGTTCTGTTATGTTAATTATGACCTGCCTGCAAAATTTGGGGTCATTCCGAGTTGTAAAGGTTGGTTCGGCGCGTTGTGAGCGAAGTCTAGAAAACTGAAAATTCCTAAGTTTGGTTCTTGGGGTTTCGGGGTGTGATTTTGAGTTTAGCGTTGTTTTGGGTATTCTAAAGGCTCGAGCGAGTCTGTATTATGATTTGGCACTCGTTGGTATATTTGGATTAGGGCTCGGGTGGGCCCAGGTGACTCCCGGGCACCTAACGAGGCCAAAAACCAGCTAAAACAACTTCTGGTGCAGCTGTTGCTGGTGTGACCGCAGGTGCGGTTGCCCAGCCGCAAGTGCCTGCGGTCCTGGCCTCGCAGGTGCGGAAACCCAGGGGCCCCCCATCCTTCGCAGGTGTGGAACCATTTCCGCAGAGGTGGGTCCGCTAGTGCGGAAACCCCTCCGCAGGTGCGATCCCCAGCCCCCTCGCCATCTTCCGCAGGCACGATTATTTTCTCGCCGGTGCGGGACCGCAGGTGCGGAAACACCTGTAGGTAGACCTATATAAATGTTTTAAAAAATGGTTTTTCTTCATTCTTCTTCATCTAAAAACTCCATTTGAGAGCCTTCAAGGTTGAGCAGTACCCTCCACTACCTATATAGTGCTAAGGTGAGTAATTCCTCTCTATTTTCCTAAATTTTACATGGAATTCAATTAGAATTTATTACTAAAACATCAAAAAATAAAGAATTTGGATAGTACGAGTTAGGATTCTTAAGAATTTGATAAATCACCCGATGTTTGCCATGCATTCCAGTAAAGTTGCGTTATATTGACCCTTAGGCTACGAGTGAGCGACCCCTTCGGTAATTCTCGATATTCGAGCATGCGGGCTCGGGGTTGAAATTGAGTAATTCTTCAAGAATGGTGAATTTTGGGTTAATAGGTTAATTCTTATTCTTTGATCACGAGTCGATGTAATTACACTATATTTTTGTTAGTTACGAGCCGTCGAGGGTAGATTTCGGAGATTCGGGCGCATCCTTGATCCGAGGGGTGGTTTCGTCATGAGGTGAGTCTCCTTTCGTACCTTGTAAGGGGGAATTGTCCCCCTAGGTGATTTAAATGCTATATGTGATAATTTGTGGGGCTACGCACGTACAAAGTGACTAGAGTCCGTATGTAGCGACTATTTCTATTATGTCCGGGTAGTTAGGCTCACATTATGCCTCGTGTTTTTATTGATATGAATTATATGCGTACTGAATTTACATTTCATATTGTTTACATTCCTGAATTTATGAAATTTGAGAAAAAACTTGTAAGAAAGTTGATTATGGAAAGGAATTCTCTTTTAAAAAGGAATATTGTATGTGCATGTGACCGCTTCGCAAATTGTATTTTGCGAGCGGAGTGTGATTTCCCCCACTCTATTGAGAGGCACACTTTTGGGACGGGTCGGTCGATCCTTCGGCTGTGCGCAGAGAGATTGAGAGATGCACTTTTGGGACGGGCCGGTCGATCCCTCGGCAGTGCATGGAGAGATTGAGAGACGCACTTTTGGGACGGGCCGATCGATCCTTCGGCAGTGCGTAGAGAGGTTGTGAGATGCACTTTTGTGACGGGCCAATCGATCCTTCGGCAGTGCATAGAGAGCTTGTGAGGTGCACTTTTGGGACGGACCGATCGATCCTTCGGCAGTGCACGAGCGTGATTATCCTGTGACTCTGGCCGATTGTCCTCACCCTGCATGCGTATGCTTTATTTGTTATTAAATTTCATGAAATTGATCTGACAGATATTTGGGGAAAAAGTGAAGTGGTAATTATTTTATTTATCCTCATATTCTTCCCGGATTTCAGTATCTTACATATATATACTTGTTGCTTCACTGCCTTACATGCCTACTGTTTTTATTACATTCTGTTGATTTATACTGTTGGACCTTAGTGAGTGTCATGTCGAATTCTCGTCACTAGATTTCGAGGTTAGGCGGGATACTCACTGGGTACATATATATATATATATATATATATATATTTATGCACTCATGCTACACTTCTATACTTAACTGTACTGTACTTAACTGTACAGGTTCTGAGGCTAGTGGTTCTAGTTATCCGACCAGAGCTTGACATATTTCGGACCTGACTCCATGGTGAGCTGCCTCCCTTGGCGATTCCTAGCTATGCTATGGAGTTATCTTTTGTTTATTCCTATCTATATCCTTTTAGACAGCATTACCTCTTGTATCATCTTTTGTATATTCTACTAGTCGCCTATTGACTTGTGACACTAGTTCCTGGCACACACTTAGTAGATCCTATGTATTGGATCACGCTCATTTTGGCTGTATGTATTTAAATTGATAAATGCTTCCGCTTCTATTTTAATAAGTTAAGTGTACAACTTTGGGAAACATGTGGGGTTGGTATGATAATAAGGAAAACTTCACTAGTAAGCAACCGTTGGCTTGCCTGACCCCGGTGTTGGGCGCCATCACGACCCGTGTGGGATTTTGGGTCGTGAAAGTAAAACAAGAACAATAAAGTTAGAGAATGATTCTGAAGAACAGTGAATGACAATGTTAGATAGTGTATTCTTTTTCAATGATTGGATCATGTTACAAATGATTGGGGTCCCCTTTATATAGGAGTAAAAATCCTAAATAAGGTACACTTCTACTTACAGTAAAGAATTTTATTGGTACAGATGTATAACAATCTAGTATGGATTTGTACTAATTCGTACAAATCTATACCGGAATTCGTGCCATGATATTCGGGGAAGTGGAGAGAATCTTGTCATTTCCATAACAAACTCATAACGGCATTATTCGGCATAAGTTGTACCTAGTTTCAACGCTTGACGAGCACCCAAGCCCTCAGACCTCTTATTCCAACTTCGAACCCGAGCTCAACCTCTTCTGAATTTCTGCCCTCGAGGCAACATCTCGAGCCTACGAAATTGGGCTTCCCAATTTCGAGCGTATACAGATAGTCTCCGCGTTTCTTAGAATGAAATGAAAAGAAAAAATTTGAATTTTTTAATTTTCAAAGTCCCCGATGGTGACATCATTCCTATGACGCATATGTTGAAACGACTGAAGCATCCCATCGGTTCTCTTCCCCAAATCATTAAATAGATGTCAGAGCCGATCGGCCATCAGTGTCAATGAACAGTCGCCGATTTTCTCTTTATATATTCGTTTACACTTCTCATTAAGAAATTTCGCTTTCATTTTCAATGCCTCTTTTCTTCTCTAACTTCCCTTTCGCCACCAGCTCCTCCACCGTATCAACTTTAAAACCTCCACAACTTACCAACTTCTTCCTTCTTCTTCTAGAAATCAATGACAAAAACTTTCAAATCTATTCCTCGAAAAAAAGGAACCTCCTCTTCTTCCTCTCGTCCGGCCGGCGGTAAACCATCGGCGATCCATGAGATTATGCCGGGCAGCTGTTCCTTAAAAAATGATTTTACGATCGAGAATCCTCTCGATGTCCCTAGCCGTCAGGAGCACATTTTGAGGTCTATAAGTTCAATTACGAAAAAGTACCTCGAAGCTGTGAGAAGAGAGTGCGGTTGGGAAGAGAAGGTCGTGTTGACGATACCTTCTTGTGAAGAAGACCCACGTAGAGGGGTTCATAAGTGTGTACAATTACCCCTTTACGTTGGGTCCTCTCGATCCACTCGTGATTGAATTCTGCAGAAGATATCAAGTTACCGTGGGACATATTCATCCGTCCTTTTGGCAGATAGTAATAATGATGAGGTTCTTCGTTGAAAATGCCGGGCTCCAGTTCACCCTCATCCATCTCATCCGCTTATATCGACCTCAACTTTTCCAAGGTTTGATAAAACTTCAATGCCGAACGACCAAGTCCTTCTTTGCCAGTAATGACGAAGACAGGGATCAAAGTTGGATGAGCCGGTTCATTCGGGTGAGGACCATCGATGTCATTCTCGAGGAGCATATGTCGTTCCCCGAAAAATGGAACTTCGAATGTGAGTGGAATTCCTTTCTTTAATTTTTTCCACAATTGTTTGCTAAGCTTCTTGTAATATTCTTTTCCTTTTTTCGCAGTGGTCCCGTGGATGCCCAATATGGTCCTCGACTTCTAGGACTGGGTTCGTAAACTCATAGCTACTTCATCATATGACAAACTCAAGTGGCGGGACTTGTCGAAGGGTAAATGGAAAGCAAAACACCATGGTTCGTGTTTCAATATTTCATTTCTTACTAAGAATACCCCTCTTTCTATAACTTAACTTTTCTGTGGCAGGCATAGGGGAGTTCTTTTAGATGAGCCCCCCCCCCTAGGGAGAACGTTGAACCTTCAGCTTCAAAGCCAAAAAAGGAAAACAAAAGAAAGAAGTCCTCGAAGAGCGAGGATACCCAAAACAAAGCAGAGCCTGCTCGGAGGCACAAGAAGAGCATTGTCATTAATGTGGATATTGACTCCGTCCACCAGCTTATAGACGATGAAAACGACGAGGTGGAGGGTTCGTCTTTGGTGGCTCGAACCAAAAAATCTACCTATCTTTTCAAGCCCGTTGAGATCGGAGCTCCTAGCCACAAAGAAGGGACTTCGAAAGAAAAGAGGGACGAAGGCCCTGCATCGCCTGATGTGGTGACCGCTGCCCAAACTTCCATAGTACTCCAAAAGGAGAAAGCTTCGAAGTTCCTCTGCCTGATTAGAGCACCTCGGGTGCTCTCCCCGAGGCCATAACGGCAGGTCATTCCCCGTCGCTCCCGGTGTATTCCGAGAATGCTATTAGGGATGTTTAGGACCTGAAGACACCCGAGTTAGGAAGAGTCCCAGGTAAAGATAACCCCTTCTAGGGTTGCTTTGCTGGGGTGGATGAAGCCGACCTTGCTGATGCAACCTCGACCTTCGAAGAGGCCCAACGCCTTTTCTCTAATGTAAGTTCCAGTGATGTTGCAATCTCTTTGATATTATGATTTCCTCATTTGCTTAACTTATCATTACTTTCTTCTTTGCAGGCATTCATCAAATTTAAGGCCGATCTAAGTCAGTATGAAACCGAGTTGCGCAAGTCTGTGGACGAAGAGAAAGCCCTAAGGCTCCTTTGCGATAAAAAGGAGGAAGAGTTGAAAAATCTTCGGTCGGAGTTGACCAAGGCTCGCGAATATGAGGATGAGCTGGAGAAGCAGGTAACCTCTATTTTGAAAAAATACGGGCTTCCTCTCCCATCATCGGAGGCTAACACTTCGATGTCTCAGCTACAACAAAAGGTGGAGATGCTAGAGCGGGTTCGAGGTGAGGTCGATCAAGTCAACTCCAAGTGTAATAAATGGAAAGCAAAGATGGACACCTTGGCTGCGACGAAAGAAGATGCACTGGCGAGAGTATCTTCCCTCCAGATCCAACTTCTAAATTCCCAAGAGAGTAGTTCGGTCCAGGCCGGTAGAATTGTTCAGCTCGAGGCTGGTCTTGCAAAGGTCGAGGCCGAAGTTGAGGAAGCTCGGGCTGAAGCCAAGAAGATACAAATCAAGGCTGACAGGACAGTCACCATATATTTAAAGGATGCCGCTGGCGCTCAGATGGAGTTTACAGGAGCTGATGACTGGGAGAAACAGAGTAATGACTATGCCAGGTGGCCGATCTCGAAGGGAGATTCTCGAAGAGATCCATGCCAAGGGCTTCGATCTCACCGAAAAGATAAAACAGGCTAAGGAAGATGAAGCTGATGGAAAATTTGTTCTCACCTCCGACGATGATGATGACATCGAAGATGGACAAGGTGATTCTGGAGATGAAGAGGAGATTGAAGAAGAGGCTACTCTCGGGGAAGAGGCTGGCCCCGAGGAAGACACAGGCGCGAGGGAATTCACTGGCCCGGGGGGAGATGCCCCCCTGGTGTACATAAAAAAAATTTCTATCTTTTGTAATCCTCCCTTTGTTTTGTTGAACTCCTTTGTAACACCTTTTTGTATATGAAAAATAAAAAAGTTTCCTTGATTGTTTTTCTTGGCCTTCAATTTTCTCCAAAGTTTGCTCGATTTTTGATGCTATAACTTTTTATAATTGAATGAGCATTGGCTTAAATTCAGGGTAAGGTAAACCCTTAGGTTTACTGGCAGCATACCTCTTAGGGTTTTGTCATCGGTCTAAGCTTTAAGTCGGTTTGACATTAAGTCGAGGTGATGGGACTTTTGAGTTCGAGCTAAGTGAGAGTAAGGCCTCGAGCTCTGTGTGCTTCGGCCTTTATGCTCTTAAATATTTGCCTTTAGACTCTTTTAGGTTGGTCCGTAGGCTCTTTTAGGTTCGTCCTTAGGTTCTTTAGGTTGGCCCTTAGGCTCTTAAGGTTGGACCTTAGGCTCATTTAGGTAGGGTCAATTCGGCCTTTAAAGTGGCTATAATTGTTCCCTCTTTCCGGATAAAAGACTTAGTGAAACATTTGGTATGCCTTATCATGTGTTTTTTTGTATTCGTACTCGTTGGATTTTTCGAAGGTTCGATCGATTGGAACCTCATTTGTAATTCGCTGTGTAACGATAATTTAATACCTCTTGAGGTTTTTTCGAAGGATGGTATTATCAAAGCCTCTGAATTATTCGAGGGATGGCTTTATCGAAGCCCTTTATCATTTGCTTTAGCCGAGGGTAGCGTGATTTAACAGGTTCGAAGTGTTTGAAGGCCTTTAGTTTTTTGGCGGAAGTCGGACGTCTCTGAGCCGCATTATTACGGTCGTAGCCTTTTTATATGCCCGTAGTATTTCATATGGCCATAGCCTTTTAGTCCCCGAGTATGATGGCCCTGGCCTTTATATCGATGGGATGCCTCTTTGAGGCCTTATGAGTTCGAGGTTTTGATGGTTAGATATGTTAACTATTGATGAGAGTCCCCGAGTATTCGGAATGCGTTTGGGTTCTGGCCCTTGAGCCGTTTCTCGTAGAATTATAAGCATGAAGTTTCGTATAATAGTAGACTTTTGAGACACAAAGTGTTTTGATATAGTAAGAATGCTTTTTTGAATAAATGATACATGCGTACATGTTTTGCCGTCAGGGGCTCGACTACTCTGCATCGACACAGTTCATTTGACCGTTTGGCCCATTACAACATTCTCTTATCGAGGCCTCTTTGGCATGAATTGTTTTCTTTTAAAATGCAACCTCCGAGGGTGATGCCCACCCATTATTCGAGGTTGATCGAAAAGAAGCTTTGAATACTTGTCGAATTTCCCTTAGGTAGCATATAAGTGTTGCCTCATTAAAAACCTTGCTGGTAAAACCTATTTGGGATAAAACTCGATGTAAAGGAAAAAGAGTGCAACGCATGCTTTAAAACCAAGGTCTTTGAGTTGAAGGGTGCTTCGATGTCTCCAATCGAACACTTGTAAGGAGTTAGTCTAAAATACAAATGGAAAAAGGGGAAGAAGGTCATACCTCAACAGTAATATTGTTTGAGCAGTGATATGTTCCAATTTTTTGGCAGTTTCTCGCCTTCCAATGTGCTAACTTTGTAGAATCCTTTACCTACGACTCCGAGGACTCGGTACGGTCCTTCCCAATTGGGACCTAGTTTCCCTTCGTTTGGGTCTCGAGTATTGGGGGTGACTTTCCATAGGACTAAGTCCCCAACTCTGAAATGTCGAAGGTTTGCTCTTCTGTAACCTCTCGATCCTTTGCTTTTGTGCGGCCATTCAAACTAGTGCAGTTTCACGTTTTTCATCTAGTAGATTGAGGCTAGTATTCATGGCCTCATGGTTTGAATCCTTGGTGGTATGCTGAAACCTGATTCTAGGTTCCCCGACCTTGACCGGAATCAATGCTTCCGACCATATACCAAAGAAAATGGGGTTTCCCCCGTGCTTGACTTCAGTGTTGTTCGATATGCCCATAGCACCTCGGGTAATACTTCTCTCCATTTTCCTTTAGCATCATTCAACCTCTTCTTCAAGTTTTTAATGATAGTTTTGTTTGCGGACTCGGCCTTGACATTTGCGCTTGGGTGGTAGGGTGTTGATAGAATCCTTTTGATTTTATGGTCTTCGAAGAATTTTGTCACTTTGCTGCCGATGAACTGCTTCCCATTGTCGTATACTATTTCAGCGGGTATCCCGAACCGACACACGATATGGTCCCATATGAAGTCGATGACTTCTTTTTCTCTTATTTTCTCGAAGGCATGCACTTCTACCCAATTTGAAAAGTAGTCAGTCATAAACAAAATAAATTTAGCTTTACCTGGTGCCATTGGCAGGGGCGCGACAATGTCCATCCCCCATTTCATGAATGGCCACGGGGATAGGACAGAATAGAGTTGTTCTCCGGGCTGATGGATCATCGATGCAAAACTTTGGCATTTAACACCTTCTAACGAACTCCTTAGTATCTTTCTACGTGATATCCCAGTAATTTCCTGCTATAATCACCTTGCAAACCAAAGAGTCGGCACTAGAGTGGTTCCTATAAGTACCTTCGTGGATTTCTTGTAGTATGTAATCGGTGTCTCCCGGTCCCAAGCACACCTCCAGTGGTCTGTCAAAGGTTCTTCTGTATAATTTTCCATTTTCATCGAGTGAGAATCGAGCTGCTTTGGCTCGTAAGGCTCTCGACTCTTTTGGATCCGAAGGGAGCTTCTCGTGCTTCAAGTATTCGACGTACTTATTCCTCCAATCCCACGTCAAACTTGTTGAATTAATTTCTGCATGGCCTTCTTCTACCACCAACCTCGACAATTGGACGATAGTCCTCGGGACAATATCATCTTCTTCAACCGACGACCCCAAATTCGCAAGTGCATCGGCCTCACTATTCTGTTCTCGAGGTACATGGTCCAGTGTCCATTCCTTGAAGCGATGCAATGTCACTTAAAGTTTGTCAAAGTACCTTTGCATTCTATCTTATCGAACTTCGAAGCTTCCGTTTACTTGATTTACAACCAAAAGAGAGTCACATTTGGCCTCAATGACCTCTGCTCCCAGGCCCTTGGCCAATTTGAGACCTACAATGTCTTATGATATTGCCTGTTGACGATTTTTAAACAATACCGAGCCCGGACCCTTTCTCATTCGAGGCACCCTCTTTGAAGAGGGTCCATACCCCCGAAGATGTACCCGTTTTTAGCAAGAGTTCCTTTTCTACTTCGGGTACGAGGGCAGGCATAAAATCATCCACGAAGTCTACCAAAATTTGAGACTTGATAGTCGTTCGAGGTTGATATTCGATGTCATACCCTCCAACTTCGATGGACCATTTGGCCAGTCGGCCCGATAAATTGGGCTTATGCAAGATATTTCGAAGTGGGTATGTAGTCAATACACATATAGGGTGACATTGAAAATATGTTTTTAATTTCCTAGATGCGCTTATTAGTGCAAGTGATAACTTTTCTAAATGCGGGTTCCTGTTTTCAGCATCTCCCAGGGTCCGACTTACATAATAAACTGGAAATTGCGTACCTTTTTCTTCTCGAACTAGCATGCCACTTACCGCTACCTCGGACACGGCTAAATACAAGTAGAGTTTTTCATCCTCCTTCGGAGTATGAATCAAGGGTGGACTCGAGAGGTACCGTTTTAACTCCTCTAAGGCTAGTTTACATTCCGGAGTCCATATGAAGTCGTTCTTCTTCTTGAGTAGGGAAAGTAAATGATGACTCCGATCCGATGATCTCGAGATAAATCGACCTAGGGCAGCTATCCGTCTGGTTAGCCGTTGTACGACCTTTACTTTGCTTACGATGGTGATTTGCTCGATGTCTTTGATTTTGTCGGGGTTGATCTCGATCATCTGTTTGACACCATGAAACCTAAGAATTTGCCCGAGCCAACTCCAACGGCACATTTCTCGGGGTTGAGTTTCATGTTGTATTTTCTTTAGATCTCGAATGTTGCCTGCAAATGAGTCAAATGGTCCTCTGCACGCATGGACTTAACTAGCATGTCATCAATATATACTTCCACAGATTTTCCTATTTGATGTTCAAACATTTTATTAACTAGGCGTTGGTATGTATCCCCTACATTTTTTATCCTGAAGGGCATTACGTTATAGCAATATGTATCGTACTTCGTGATAAACAAAGTCTTTTCGTGGTCCTCCGAGTTCAATCAAATTTGGTTGTACCCGGAGTAGGCATCGAGAAAAGTAAGGATCCCATGGTCGGCCATAGCATCGATCAAACGATTGATGTTGGGCATTGGGAGAGAGTCTTTAGGGCATGCCTTGTTCAAATCCTTATAGTCTACACATATTCTAAGTTTGTTTCCCTCTTAGGGACTACGACTACATTAGCTAGCCATTTGGGGTATTTTACATCCCTAATGGACCCTATCTTAAGAAGTTTGGTTACCTCGTCATTGATGAAGGCGTGCTTTACCTCGGACTTAGGCCTCCTCTTTTGTTTCACCGGTTTAAATCTAGGATCGACACTTAGTCGATGGGTGGTTATCTCGTATGTGATCCATGTCATATCTAAGTCGGACCAAGAAAACCAATCATTGTTATCTATAAGAAATTGAATGAGTTTTTTCCTGAGTTCGGGGGTTAATCCCGTCCCCAAGTATACCGTTGGTTCCAGCAGATACTCGATCAATATCACTTGATCACGTTCCTCGACCGTGGACTTCGTCGCATCTGATTCCAAGGGGGCAACAAAATCTCGAGGGTAAAGAAATCTTCATCTTCGTCCTCGACCACCTGTTCCTCGGGTTCAACCGAGGATTTAGACTTTGATTTCTATTTTGATACCTGTTTGTCTTCGACGCTCGACTTTTATGATGTAGAGGGCATCGATACTGGTGCCAAGTCATGGACTGCAAACATCTCCTTAGTTGCGCGTTGCTCCCTATATACCATTTTTACACCATCTTTTGTTGGGAATTTCATCATTTGATGAAGGGTTGATCGCACTGCCCTCATGTTGTGGATCCACGACATTCCAAGAAAAGCATTATACCTCATGTCACCTTCGATGACATGAAACTTTGTGTCTTGTATGGTTCTGGTCACGTTCACTGGGAGGATGATTTCCCCCTTCGTTGTTTCACTTGCCATGTTGAATCCATTCAAGACTCGAGATGCTGGTTTGATTTGGTCAACCAGCCCTAGCTGCTCCACGACCCTTGACCTGATTATATTTGCCGAGCTACCTAGATCCACAAGAACACGTTTAACTTGAACTTCATTTAAAAGAATAGAAATTACAAATGCATCATTGTGCTGCTGAGATAAACCCTTGATGTCTTCCTCATGAATGTGAGGGTATCATCAGGCATGTAATCCCGAGTCCGCTTCTTCCTTGTGATCGACACTTTGGTGCATTTGAATATCGGTCTCTATGGGACATCGACTCCACCGACAATCATGTGAATAACATGTTGAGGTTCCTCTGGTTCATTCTTCCTGTTGGCGTCTCTTTCTCTAAAATGGTTCTTGGCCCTGTCGCTGCAAAATTCCCGAAGATGTCCCTCATTGAATAATCGGGCTACCTCCTCTCTCAGTTGCCTGCAATCATAGGTGATGTGCCTATGTGTACCGTGACACTTACACATTAAGTGGGGATTCCTCTGAGAAGGTTTTGTTTGTATGGGCTTAGGCCATCTGGTGTCTCTAATTTTTCCAATGGCCGAGACGATACCCAAGGCAGCGATGCTAAAATTGTATTCTAATAATCGAGAAGCCTCCACCGGTCCTGAGTACCTATCGAATCTAGTCTTACTCATGAGCTCCCAAGAATACTGTCCTCGATCTACTCTTCGGTCATTCTGAGGTATGTTGCGTCTCGAGCTGTTCCTTCGATCTTCGATGTATGGCTGATATCTCTCCTTGTTCGGCATTAGCTCCCTGTCTACATCTCTAGAATCTTTTGCTGCTAACCTGTTTGGATAAACCGAGCCCGAGGGGGCCCCAACTGATCATATTCGACTCTAATCTTCGACTGGTATCTGTTATGTACGTCCGCCCAAGTCACGGCAGGATACTCGATCAATTTTTGCTTCAACTACCTCGATGCTATCGAGCTCCGCTCATTCAACCCCTAGGTAAGGGCTTGAAAAGCCCGGTCATCGGAGGCTGGTGGTAACACCATTCATTCCAACTACAATCGAGATACAAATTCCATTTGCATCTTATTGTCCCTTTGTTTAATTTTGAATACATCTGACTTTCTTGTTGCAACCTTTATAGCACCAGCATGTGCCTTTACAAACGAATCCGCCAACATGGAAAACGAATCAATAGAGTTCGGGGACAGGTTATGCTACCAAACCATGGCTCCTTTGGACAAAGTTTCCTCGAACTTCTTTAGTAGAACAGACTCGATCTCGTCGTCCTCCAAATCATTTCCCTTTATACCACAAGTATATGTGGTAATGTGCTCGTTGGGATCGGTAGTCCCGTTGTATTTGGAATGTCAGGCATGCAAAATTTCTTCAGAATGGGCTTCGGGGCTGCATTCGGCGGGAAAGGTTTTTGCACAAACTTTTTAGAATCTAGTCCTTTCAAAACCCGGAGGTTCTCCCGATATCTGGTCGACCCTCGAGTTGTACGTTTCTACCTTTTTATCGTTGTCCTCGATCCTTTTCTCCCCTGACTTAATCCTCTTTGTGAGTTCTTCGAGAATTCTCATGATTGTGGGGTTAGCTCCTGATCCATTATTGCTCGACCTCTCCGGGACTGGTTCAGCATGATGAGTGGCTTCTGGCCCCGCTACGCTTGGAGTCTTTTGCTGACTCTGCAACTGAGCTATAGCAATCTGTTGCGCTTGTAACATTTCGAAAATCACTTGAAGGTAGATTTCCCCATCTCCTCGACTATGTGTTCTTTGGCCACCGGGTGTAACATCTCCGTGCACGCTTCCTCCGATGTCAATGCCCAAGTCGACGTTTATAGCAATGTGTGAACCAACATCGACTGGGTTAAGAGCTGGTGCTACCCCAGGGTTGAGCGGTAGCACACCGGCCCCTGAAGCTATTGCATTTTCATTTTCCCCGTGGAATCTGAGGCCGTCTGTCACGCCCAAAAACCTGAGGAGGCGCGGCTGGCACCCGGTGCCGTGCTGACCTGAGCGAACCACTGTGTAACTCATTTATTTTTCTTCTGTAACTATCATGGGCCAACATGACCACAACTCACAACGTATAACTATAAGTGGGCAACACTGTATCACTTAACCACTTTTCTTAACACATGAATACATATGGGCCGTCAAGACTTCTGACATACTGTACAAAATGAAACTCTGTCTACAAAGCCTCTATGCCTATTTGACATCGAATGGGACAGGGTACGGCCTACCCATAAGTCTGTAGAAAAATTCTGACATGATGACTCATAGACTCGGCTGCACTCCGAATGAGGTGGAGTCTTACCGATCCTTCACTGAAGCTAATGTCGTCTACTATGAGGGCTCGTCAAACTGATTATCTATACCTGCAGGCATGAATGTAGTGTCCCCAACAAAAGGATGTAGTACGAATAATGTACTGAGTATGTAAGGCAGAATTGAAACATAACAGTAAGTCAACATTAACTAAAGACATATAAGAATCAACTTGAATCTTTGAAGTGCCACCGTATATGCATACTTATTATACTCATATATATACAATGCTTCTCTTGGAGACTATTATCCATATTGTATGATGCATGACTGCCCAACTGATTAGTGGTAACTGCCCAAACGGCCGTAGCTCGGTGGTAAATACATGACTGCCCGACCGGTCGTAGCTCGGTGGTAAATATGTAACTACCCAACCGGCCGTAGCTCAGTGGTAAATGCATGACTGCCCGACCGGCCGTATCTCGGTGGTAAATAAATATTCATGGCTGCCCAACCGGTTGCAAATAATGATACATAACTGCCCAACCGGTGGTAACTGCCCGACCGGCCGTAGCGCGGTAGTGAATGCATGACTGCCCGACCGGCCATAGCACGGTAGTAAATGAATATGCATGAAGATGCATGTATTACTATATTATAAACATTAACATCTTTATCAAATACCTCAATAGGAAACTAGATACATACTTAGACATGCTTGAATATCATTTTACGGAAATGAATAACATAGACATCCATAACTGGTAAGAGTAGAACTACTTATGGAATAGCATTACATTTACGTATGGTTACGTGGATCATGCCAAAAGAAAAGAAGGGATAACGTTAATATACCTGAGTCGATTCTCTTGAGAAAGATTATACTGTACTCCCTTAGTATTGCAATCTTCCCAAAAGCATGTGTTTACGCTCCTGTTTATTTGAAAAGTAATTGCTGATTAAAGTTTTCTGTTATTTGCTCTGGCCAAGTGTGTAAACCTGCGAAGCTTGGTTTTCGTAGCTGGTTTATATTGATTTATCTCCTATCTTGTCAAAGAAATGGCTAGCAGTCTGCGAATGACGAGCAACCATTGTTCTGCGATTACATTTAGTGGTTTTGCTAGTAAGCTTTGGTAGTTTTGATTAAAATATAATGGGACTATTTTGCTAGAAGACTAGTCAAATTCTCAAATCTTGTCGCATATTAATAAATATGCCACCTATCACTCAATTGTAAGAGTCAAAATTTGGATATGGCCTTGTTGCCACGTGACATTTTGGTCTTTATCCAAAAGATCTTAATTAACCATTAATTAATAATTAACTTTGTTAATTCTCTCATTAATTAATAATTAACCAATTGCTCACATAATTAAAAATTATCTTAAAATACTTAAAAATATTACTCACTTTTTTATCACACTTTATACATCACACTATCATGGTCATATGGTACCATATAAAATAAATGCATATACTATTATTTTATTAAAATATCCATATAAAAGTACATATATTTTCTCAACTTATAATTTTCCTAATCTCATATGAAGAGTAAAAATTCTCGTACGCTTAATTCTTAAAATGGTAAAAAGATAACCTTCTTTTCTTATGAGAAAATAATTTCTATCTTTACCATAAAAAAAATCTCATAAACTCTTATATTATGTGTATAATTTACCATATTAGAAAATAGTAATAATGGTAACTATAAAAAATTATACTTATAAAACTTTTACTAAAATACTCCCTTTAAAAGAAAATACCATATTAACATAATATCTAACGGTATCAATGTTGTTAAACTTACGAAGTCTTACAATAACATTGTCACAAATCCTCTATAATCTCATGAATGGTCTTTATCCCTTCTAGCTCATATGGATTACTACGACTAATTCTAATATTAAATTACAGGATGTAACACCGTCATTACTATGCATAGGAGCGTTTGCTGAGTTCGACATGCTTTAGCCTGAAATCAAAGAATCTATGACAAGAAAAAATGTGAAGAATAACGTGTGCTATCAGAAATCAGCACTGAAACAATCACTATTATCTTTAGCCCCACGGTAGGCGCCAAACTGTTTTCCTCGAAAATATGAATAACAATTAAATTTGATTTGTGGTTTTAAAGATATGTGACCTAGTCCAATACTAATTAATAAACAAATAATATAGAGTATAAATGAATAAAATCGATGAACCAAACCAGTGTTGCTTGAGCGATATAGAGCTCGAGCTCGAGGACCTCGAGGTGGGTCGGGGATGACAAAGCAAGAACAGTAAAATAAGAACAATAAAGTTATAGAATGATTCTGAAGAACAGTGAATGAGAATGTCAGATAGTGTATTCTTTTCCAATAATTGGATCATGTTACAAATGATTGGGTCCCCTTTATATAGGACGGGAAATTCTAAATAAGATACACTTCTATTTACAGTAAAGAATTTTATTGGTACAACTGTATAACAACCTAGTACAGATTTGTACTAATTCGTACAAATATATCCCGGAAGTCGCGCCATAATCTTCGGGGATGTGGCAAGAATCTTATCCTTTCCATAACAAACTCATAACGGCATTATTCGGCATCGGTTGTACCTGGCTTCAACGCTTAACGAGCACCCAGGCCCTCGGACCTCTTATTCCAACTTCGAACCTGAGCTCGACCTCTTCTGAACTTCTACCCTCCAGGCAACATCTCGAACCTACGAAATCGAGCTTCCCGATTTCGACCGTATACAAGAATTAAATTCTCCTTCCTTTATGTTGCTAAAGGAAAAAAAATTGTTTCCAATAGACTCTCGGCTGGAGATAGACCATACCACCTCGACTAGATCTAAAGTTGCAGTTCTGATATATGCTTAACTACTCAATACGCTATTTTCAAATCCAAAAAATAACACACACCACACAACATATTAAATACAAGAAATTAGTAGTTACAAAAAATTAACACAAGCGTCAATCCACAATATTCTGCATGCACACATAGAGTTATTTGTAAGTAAAATCCATTCTTATTGTGATTTCATTTCCAAGAATGGGTTAATCGATAAAGACATATTTACAGAAAGGATAATTAAATGTCTCTTATCTATACGACCAAGAATGAAGCAGCGCATGGATTTGCCTTTTGTTTTTAGTAGCAAAACTTCAGCTCCAACTACAAAGCTTGTCTACAACCTCTTCTATAAATAATTCCCCTTTCATGAGACTTTTGGCAATTGAGAATGTTAACTTTCATCTAATTTAAATGGCATGAAAAATAATTGTAAAGATTTTAAATGAGGTGAAGTCATAAAGTGCTCCTCTATCAGACTTCAAAGTCCATTTGCTTGTTTGATGGATAGAATGAAAAAAGAAGAGGCTATAAAAGTAGATCAAATTTCTATTAAAAGATGGAAAGGTATGAAAAAAGAGCAAATCTTTAGAGAATTACAGGGGTATAAATTCAGATATCTAAAGAGAATCCTTTCAACTATTTGCATTGTGAAGTCTGTTACTTTTTCTTTTTGCTTGACTTCGTTTCTTCATTTACTTGTGTACATTACTATAGATAGAGAGCAATAGTAGAGAAATATGACACATTTTGGATTGGTCTCTAACTTTTGACCAACGCTCGTCCATGAGCAGAATTTCAAGGTCAAAAGTTAAAACTGTTACTTTTGGGGCAAGTGAGGAGAAATACTTGTTAAACTTAAAATTTCATGGGCAAGCGAGGGGCAACACTTGTTACATTTGAAATTCTGCCCATAGGACAAACAGGGACAAAAGTTGAGACCATCCACTTTGAGGGCTAAATTGCACAAATATGTCACTTTTTGGGGTAGTTTTTTTAAGTTTGATCCTCATTTTACCTATGGGCAAAACTTCAAGGTCAAAAGTTAAACGTGTTGTTCACAGAGCAAGCATGGAACAATACTTGTTAAACTTGAAATTCTACGAATGGGATAACTGGGACAAAAATTCAAGACCATCCACTTGAAGGGCTTTTTGTGTAAAGTGTTTGTGCTCTATGTTTTGGTTGTTACAAATGTTACCCCAGATAGTGTAAAGTTTCTCTATGATTCAAGTAGGTTGAGTGGTTTTAATCACATATAATGCAGTGGTTTTCAAATGAAGAAAAACCAGCCAAGATGACAATTTAAAGACCCCTTAGCACATGGTTTGTTCTTCTACCAGCAATTCTTCATTCATTTATGGTTTTGAAATTATTGGCATTTTCTAAGAAGTCCCAAGTATGAGCTGATAGCCAAATTAATAGGTCCAAGTTGTTGTCACCCAAAATGAAGAGAGGAATTTATTTACCAATTTAAGGCCCCATATATACATGACAAACAGGCATTAGCACATGACTTTGCCTTTGGTTGTTAGTAGCAAAACTCCAGCTCCAACTCAAAGCTTGTCTACAGCCTCTTTGTATATATATATATTCCCTTTTCCAGGAGCCTTTCATCAACAAAACAAGCAATTCAATTAAGTCGTCAAAGTTGTCTATAGAGTTTACTTTCTTGTTTCAAATCTTCCAGAACAATGACAATGATTAGTGCTAAGAAACTCATCAAGATGGTCAGGAGATGGCAAAAGTTCGCGGCCAAGCAGAGGAAAAGGATTTCATTTCCAAGAAATGGCAGTGATATAGACAGTTGTAGTACATCTTCATCGTCTATAGTTGAAAAGGGCCATTTTGTAGTCTATACAATTGATCAAAGGCGCTTCGTTATTCCCTTGGCATACCTCGAAAATGAGGTCGTTAGGCAACTCTTAAACATATCGGAAGAAGAGTTTGGGCTGCCAAGTGGCCATGGCCCTATTAAATTACCCTGTGATTCAGCATTCATGGATTATATCATTTCACTAATCAAGAAAGGTGTGGCCACTGAAGATCTTCACAAAGCATTGCTCCTCTCAGTTACTTCGTGTTGCTGTTCAGCTTACTCTTTGCACCAAGAAAGTGGAAACCAGCAGCTTGTTATCTATTGAGTCATGAAGTGATCATATTTTCTAAAATGGTTGCTCAAAACAGATTGTATAGTAGGTGATAAGTAGGAAACTAAAAGAGTGTATTACAACAGATGAATAGAGCTTTCAATATTCAATTTTAAAACTAAGAAGTTCTTTACATTATCATCATGGAAATGAGACTACTATCTTATTCCGGATAATTAACTTGGTTGATCAAAACTTCATATCAGAATGTAGAGTAGTTTAGTTTGTTTAACTAAGTAATGAAATCAAGATGACTTTGCGCAGTGCGTTTCTGTGACTTGCAACATCATGTTCTACAATATGCATAGATGGAAGTGAAGATAAAGGCAACCTCAACCCATTTTCTAAACAAGCCGGGACCGGCACCCGATCACTAAATATGATCGAGCGAATCATCTGCACTTATCAAATCTATTATAACTTCAACTTTATATGCAATAAGACAATA
Source organism: Nicotiana paniculata (assembly GCA_005239505.1). Classification (NCBI taxonomy): domain Eukaryota; kingdom Viridiplantae; phylum Streptophyta; class Magnoliopsida; order Solanales; family Solanaceae; genus Nicotiana; species Nicotiana paniculata. The sequence continues at coordinate 68,147 of ML306752.1, forward strand.
CTATAATCAAATACTTTTAATTAATCTAAATATCAAAAATAAACCAACTCCAAAACTTTATCCGTAGAAATAATGAAATACCACTAAGTTATTATTAAAAACATCTGAATCTTAACCCCACGACTATGTCTATGAAGCCTCTACTGATAAACTGACGCACTGCTCAGGACATGAGATTTCCTGGATAGTTCTCTAAGTAAACAAAGAATAGCTAGATAAATATAAATTTAAGGAATACTCCACGAACAAAAGTGGAGCTCAACAATAGCACTGGAAGAGATGGAAGTCCTAACCCGTAGCCTGTTCACCTGCAAAACCAGTTCCTACGTTGTACCGCAGACCAACGTAGGTTCCCAAAAGAGAACGTCAGTACCACCCATTGTACTCAGTGAGTCTCAACGACAGGGTCAAAACTTTAATAATATATACATTATTAGCAAAGATTCTAAATGCATGTCAAACATAAAGATTATAAGAGCAATTCTAAAATAATTGCATAATAGCAGTTTATGAATATTCTAAAAGATATTCTTTTCTTTTTCTTTCTTAATAAAAATAAATACTTCATTTTATACTTTGGGAGTTCCAACTATCCTGGCCTATTTCTGTCTTAGTCACTATGTGATCGGCACGGGTTCGATCCCAATCTGATCGAATAGGCCCAATCCACGAGGTGCCTCTCGCTTCATGGTTCTCAGCGCTCATGTATCATACCTTAGCATGGCTAAGTAAATTCTCAGCA
>MDKI01062630.1:0-13005 GCA_005239505.1 Nicotiana paniculata
TTATGGTAGATAGAGTGTTCATGATTGATAGAGATAATTAATCGAGTTATATGAAATATCTGAGAAGTAAGTTCGTCAACGGGGGAAACCTTAGCCTTAGACCTTTATCATAATTGTTTACAACTCATTATTTTTAATTGTTAGTTTATTATCATTGTCAGTAGAACTAGTAAACATCACCAATTTATATTCAGAAAAAATCTTGAGAGAATTGACTGAGTAACAGTTGTGTATTCTAAAGACTTGGTTGATACGTGAAGTCCCTATGGGATCGACTTTGGGCATAATACCCCAGATTATAATTGCAACGCCCGCTTAGTCTTTTATTAGACATAGTTGAGCGTGATCAGTAGGTTCATGGCAAGGAGTCGATTTGAGTTTAACGGGTGGGCCATCTCCCGCATGATGAGTTTGGATCGTGTGTCTCGTGTGAGGTTTCCATTCGGTGAAGTGCATATGTGATCATTTTAAAGCATTTGGGGAATTTGTTTGACTATCGCAATGATGGGTAAGCGCTTGGCAAAGTCTTCGGGGCATTCTATGACCAGTATTGCATGAGTTTTGAAGTATTCAGCTAAATAGTCATACAGGATCGGGGCATGCTGTGAAGATATGGTACTTTGGGGTGTCGATGAGGTGATTTATGCTTCGAGCTAAGTGGTGGAGTCTGCTAATGACGATCGGATTGTAGGGTCATGGACCGTATCAGTTTCCAGTTCGAGATATTGTATGGTTATTTATTTGGATGGTCATATGCTGGTGAAGCACGGGTTGCTCGATGTGTATTAGTTGTGTATTGGAGATCAGAGTAAGATGAGTAGTTATCGAGAAGGTTCTAGAGAGTTTCGGGGCTTATGTAGCCTTTAAGGATTTTTGAATTTGTTTGCGGGTGGGCCTGAAAACGGTAGCGAATGATAATCGGATCTACGACATTTCCTTTTCAAGGAAGGTCTACATGTCAATGTTGGAGTGATGCAAGAAATGGCTTTGGGTTCCCAGGAAGTTCCCTCAGGACGTTCATATCAGATTGAGTTACTTTCGAGTCTGCATGACTCGATTGAGTTAGAGGCGATTAGTTCTGATTACTCATGGTGAGTTTTGAGTTCTGGAGAATTTATCATGGTTATGACCACGGTCGGCGTTGATGTTTTCTACAGGTATAGAAGTTATATTGCGTGTGGTGGTGTTCTCCTGGATTGAGTTAAATAAAAGATTCACGGGTGATAAGGTGTTCAATTTGCTTATGGTTCAAAGTTGACTATGAGACATTCGTAGTGTTGCGAGTTAGCATGTTAGAGGTAACGCGCCATGTGGGGTTGAAATGTTGAATGTACAAGGTTGCGTTTTAGTTTTGGAGGGAAGGATACGATGATGTCTAGGACAATTTTGGGTGTTTGAGGTTTTGCTGGCACTATGTGTTTTCACCGGAGCGCCTATTGGTAGATACATTGTGTTTTGATTTATGGGTGCATTTCCGAGGGATGATGTAGTATGAGTTATATGTCAGCTATTTGGGAAGCGGTGTTGAGACTAGGTAGGAAAATTTTTGGTATTCGTGAACTCAGAGATTGAATGTTCTTGTTGGAAGACTATTCCTTGATCGCGAGTTGTGAAGGAGTGTAAAAAATTGGATGATTAATGGTAGGTGTTATAGAAAGGTCGCTATAGACTGTTGGAAGGCTATTACATGTCTGGGGATGATTGGAATTTGGTTTAGGGAGTATTTTGAGCCCAGTAAGGTGTGTACTTTGTATCAGACTGAATTTGCTTGCTCTTGCGCAATCGTTGCCACATGTATATCATCGGGCGAAATGGATGTTATTCACGCCTTGGTTTGTGTTATATGTTTCTCTCTTATGCTATGATGGTTTGCGAGGGCTACATGATTCTTCGCACGCATATTGTGACTCGGTCAGGCCTCATGGCACTAGGGGCGAGGTGGCCTTTGTGATGTTGCTTAGCTTGTTGCACCATAGTTGTGCTTGTCTTTCTCAGTATTGTTGTTCCTAATGATTTTTCCTACAGTTGTATTTTGTGCACTCTATTGTGCTCGATGTTGAAGCACATGTGATCAGTGAGCCCGAATATTATAGCTCGATGGGTACCCTATGTGGATTGATATGATGGGATCGGATTGCATGCCGCATCGATATAGTGATGAAATGTGGCTCCTTGTTTCTATTTTGTGTATTTTGCTTTCACCTTGTTGAGAATAGTTCAGAGTAAAGTGCTAAAATTTCCCTGCCTGCTTAATTTGCTTGGTAATTTTCTTATTTGGTTTTCTTACTGTTATCTGTCATATCTGAATTGTTACTTGTTAGTATACTGAACTGGGTCGTGTGTGGCTCCATATGATTATTGTTGATACTGGTCGGTGTGGTTGCTTGTGTTGGCTGAGATGAGGTTTCTAGACCTGAGATTTGCATTATTGTATTGCAATTTTTTTGGAGCAATAACACTATAGTTTGTTGAGGATTTGGACAATGGCCTTGGTCGTGCAAGTGAGTTTCTTGGCTTATTGATTAGATGAGTGGTTAAGCGGTTATGCGTGTTTCTTTCATAATTGGTAGGGTATAGAGGTTTTGAACAAAGTCCTAATCGATATGAGATTTGTTAGCGGCACCAAATTTGTTTTTGGGCAGTAATGGTGATCAGCAGTTCCTACTGTGAGTGTCATGATTTGATACGACTGGTTCAGACTTGTACAATGTGTAGATGTGGGATTCGGATCTTGTAATAAATTATGGATGATAAAATGGGGTTCGAAGGCTTAAGGACCAAGGTTGAAACATGGATCTCTAATGGTGTTGTGTTGGTGGGATTACGTGGATCATGGTGACGTAGGATTACCCCCGGGGTTGTTCTTAGTGAGTTTACACCATGGTTTAATAGCTTTGGGAAGACTCCTGGCATGTTCGAGGATGAACGTGTGTTTAAGTGGTAGAGGATGTGACGACCCGATAGATAGTTTTGAGTATCTTCACTTCGCACGATATTTTGAGGGCTCGAGTAAGTCCGTGTTATGTTATGGGACTTGTTGGTATGTTTGTATGTAGTCCCGAGGGGCTCGGGTGAGTTTCGGATAGGTTTGGGTTGTGTTGCGCTCGTTGTTTTATGTTTCGACGTTGTTTCTTCAAGTATAAATGGTACGACATTAAGCACATAGCTCCAATTTCTGATTTTATTGAAGCATTAGATCCGTATTGTAATTACGGAGCCATAGAAAAAAGAATCGTTGAATTTGGACATCGTATGAGGAGTTTATGGTCATTTTACTAAGAATTGGTTGCCAGATTTTCATATTAATTACGAAATTGCCACTAACTTCGTATTTAAAAATCTACACTATTTCCAAATATTGAAACCAACATATCTCCTTCAATATAAGGTCAAATGGAGTGATTCAAGAGCCTAACTTAACTATAATTTTACAAGGAATCTATTGGAGGCATCAAAAGCAAGTTTCGAGATCATTTGGCACAAGAAGCGAGGCAGAACAGTGGTAAAATGAGGGTTTTGTTCATTTAACATATTTTGAGTTGGGGAGCTCGGAATTGCGCAATTGTTTAGGCAATTTTCACCATATGAATTGGGGTAAGTGTTTCTACTCAGTTTTGGTTATATTCCATAAATCTATTTTCGATTTTAGCTTTTGGTTGATGAATTTTAAAGAGGAAATTGGGAGTTTTGGCCTAAAGTTTCATAACATGAATTTTTGAGTTTTGAACATCAATTTGGAGTCAAAATCGAGTGAAATTAGTATGGTTGGACTCGTAATTGAATGGGTTTTCGGATTTTATGAGTTTTGTCGGGTTCTGAGGCATGGGCCCAGGTGTGATTTTTGGCCGGATTTGGGATTTGATTTAGGATTCGATCTTTATCATTTGGAATTGTTTCCTTGGAATTTATTTGATGTATTTGAGTTGCTTTTGGATAGTTTTGAGACGTTCGGAGGTCACTACGCGCGTGATGATATTTTTGAAGCATCGCTTGGCTTGCTCGGTATTGTAATTGACTTGTTCAAGGTAAGTGTTTTGCCTAACTTTGTTGAGGGAATTTTTCTCTTATTTGTCATTATTTTCTACCTACGGGGGTGATACATATATGAGGTGATGAGCGTATATGTATGTGCCGGGATTAATCATGCTTGGGGGATGGATTATGTTACATTTATGTTTGCAGAATTTCGTGACCTCTTGCTTTATGCCTCACTTGACTTCTAGAATCAAGACTTAGCCTATTATAACTTGATCAAATTTGATGGAAACTATAACTTGATCAAATTTTATGGAACTCTGAGAATACATTGATGTGTCTAATTCGGTCATCTATATGCATAATCATTAATACATTGTTACGACTGATATTTTGAGATACTAGATTTCATACTTGTACTGTTGATAAATTGTGGGATTTGTGGAAGTACTTGAATTATGTGTTCCTTAAGGGTTTATTGAATCATTGTTGGCTTGGAAATCAGTGATTGAAAATTTGTTTGGAATATTCATTTGGACACTCTCCTAGATGTTATTTATACTTTCTGCCTTGCTATTTTATTGATATTCATATGCTTGGTAAGGAAAAGTGTAAAGCACGAAAGGTGATGCCGTGTCATTTTATATTCATTCATGTGAGGAAAAGTGTAAAGCAGGAAAGGTGATGCCATGCCATTTCATATACATTATCATGTGAGGGAAGAGTGTAAAGCACGAAGGGTGATACCGTGCCATATAATGTGAGAGTAAAAGCACAAAGGGTGATGCCGTGCCATTTTATTTATATTGTTATGCTTTTAATATTGTGAGGTCATGGCACGAAGGGTGTTTAAGTGCAAGTGAGGATAAGGGACATGCATTATGATGTGATATCTGTTTTCCGTGTATACATCTCCGCCTTTACCTTGAGATGTTATTGTCGAAATTATATATTGTGTGATATGTTGTTATTGCCCCGTACTTGACCTCTATCTCAATTGTTGTTGCGTTTTCCATGTCTTTTACTTGCTTAACATGCCTATTTTCTGCTTTTAAAATTATACTGATGTCATAACTATTCCGTCACACTCTAGTTTAAGCATTCCGTCATGCTAGTCATTCACGCCCTTACTTGTTAACTTGTAAAGATCATGTGTTTCCTTCCTATTTGTCATATTTGTACTTAGGCCTCCAATATGCTAGTTAATTGACGTTGATATCCCTTACTTTCCAATTGTTGTTATTACTCATGTGCTTTCCGTTTAGTTCTTTATTGTTGCCCACACGTATATCATTGTCCATTGTTGTTACTCGCGTATTTCCTACTTTATAATTCATGTTATCGTGTTTCTGTCATATGGTTGGTTTTGTTATACGTACATTTGGAAGGATGAGTTGAAAGCACGAAGGGTGTTGCCGTGCTAATTGATTTGTTACATAAATTTATTATATATGGTGAGGATGAGATAGAAGCACGAGGGGTATTACCGTGCCATGTGACTTGATATCTTGGATCTTCTTATACCAGGAAAGATTGTAAATCTTTTACTGTAATTCCTGCTAGTAATTGTTGACTGTCTCACAAAGTTATATAAGGTACTTTTGTCTATTATGTTTTGAACTGCCTATATTGTTAGCCTAATGTACAGGTTATAACAAATAGCATATTTCATCTAAAAGTCTCGTCACTACTTCAATGAAGTTAATATTTACCAGTACATGGGGTCGGTTGTACTGATACTGCACTTCTGCACATTGCGTGCAGATTTTGGAGCGGAGCTGCTGGTGACGTCGGATGCTGATTCAGAAGATCTTCATGTGTTTGGATATAGCTGCCACTTGTCCATGGTAGCTTTGGTTATTGCTAATCTGTTTATGTAACCTTCAAGCAGAAAGTATATTTATCTGTATCAGTTTTGAAATTCCAAATCTTAGAAGCTCGTGATTCGTACTACCAGTTCTTGGGTAAATTTGTAAAAGTTCAGATAGAAATCCTATTTTAATCTCCTATAAGTTCATTTGGTTTGTATCTTTTATTAATTGGCTTACCTAACGGGTCAAGTTAGGTGACATCATGACCTGTGATTTTTGGGTCGTGACAGAAATGAGTTATTACTAATTTGTTCTTTTTCTTCTCATTTATTCCAACAATTGATAGCTCCTTATGTTCTTTTATATATTATGTTATTTGTTGCAAAATACTAACTTAACGCTAGTCATTTTTAGACTAAACATTCAGTTATCAATTTCTTTTCTATGAGGAATAGGGCTAACCTCTTCATTCTCAAATCTCTAAAAGAACAAAAGATTTAATTTTTCAGTTTGTGTTTTTTGACAAATCTTTGAAAAATTATAATAAATGTGTTTTTGTGATAGTTATTTATTTTCAGTAGTAGGTCACAGGAATATCCACAATTTTTATAAGATATTCCCATGAAAATTCTTAGAAATCATTATACGGCATATGAGGATTCTTGTGGAACATAATTTCACCTTTTATTAAGTTAGTTAAAGGATCATTATACATCATTTTCAAAACATTACACTTTTTGGTTTTTTTTATAACTCAAACACATTATTCAGTAATATATATTTTTTTAAAAGTATGTACGTATTCATTGATATAGGGTACATACACAAAGCGCGTACTCTAAAACTAGTACATACTAAATAGGCACAGTCAATTGATGGTCATTCAATCAACATCAATAAACACGTAGTTAAACAAGTAGAGAAATCCAACGGTTCAATTGTATAAGGCGCAAAAGAAAAATCATCCTTCAAAAGGTTCCATCAAACCCTAGATGAGAAAGTTTAGCTACTCATAACCATATTAAGAATCATGATAATAATTGAAAGCAATAAAATACATATTAAGGAGGAACGTAAGAGAAAACTCTTGTGATTCGTTCCTTCCCAGTGTTCTCGTAGCCTTCTTGCCTCTCCAATAATGTCTCCTCCCTAGGTTTAGAACCTTTTTTATACATGTTGGGGGCGTGTAAGGTCGAAATTACCAAGTCTTAGCCTAATTAGGACGAAATCTTCCCATAACCGTCTCGCTTGGTGCCTGGCGCCAATCAAGACACCAAAATTTTCCACTATTCTGCCTTTGGCATTTTGGTTGGTGCCTGGCACCAACCTGGACACCAAACTCATACTCCCTCCAAATTCTTCTGTTTTTTACTTTACTTTGCATGCAATCTTTCTAAATCACTTCAAATTGACTCCTACATATATAAACATCATTATTAAGCTCGAGTCACAAATATTTACACCAAAGTTAACAAGATTGAGGCATAATGCATAGCAAATTACATGCGAAAACATGAATTTTTAGCCTAACATCAGCTAACATGCATTCAAATAAGATCCCAAGGAAATATTATGTTACCACTCACCAATTAGCCTACAGTGTGGGATAATACTGGGTATGTTGTTGTTGTACTCACCAGCTAGACGAAAGGAAGGTAATGACATTAAGTCGACTAAATTTGGAAATTTACATGGTTGAATAAGCATGTGGTACAACTAATCAATGGAAACAAATAGATTATTTTAGCAAAAGGGAGCCAAATTAACAGATAGTTAAGATGGTATGCTGTGTATGTTAAGATTTAGGAAGATCAGGGGCATAACTGTGTAAACAAAATATAACTATATAGTTTAATTAAATTCATTGATTATTAGTTTGGTTATTAGAGTCATGCATTATAAGCTCTTTATAACTTGTTTGTGAACCTAACAACTCCTGGCATGTTGTAGACCAGATCAAGCATGGACAGAATTCATAAGCTAAGAACAAAAGAATTATAAGCTTGCCAGCCTAGAAATCTGTCAGTCATGCTTGACGACCCACCTACCCTCCATCATGGGCGTCGTCGGTCTGCCCTCCATCATGGGTGTCACACCAAATGCATACACGTGTCTGCAGAGGCAGAGCTAAAATACTAGTTACAAATTCGGTCGAACGTAATAGCTTTGTTCCGAACTCTATATTTGTTTCAAGAAATTATTGAATATGTAAAAATTATTAATTTAGAATTAGTAACTTAAAATAATTATAATGTTGAACGCATATGATATGTTATATGTACCTTTGTTTTATGTTTTGATGATCTAGCAAACTTATTGTCAAGAACCAGATAAGGAACCTGATTCACTTTTGGTACACACTCTCAAGCGCATGAAAACATTCTGACTCAAGCTGGAGAGAGTTGTCAGAATATCAGACAGAACTTCATAAGTTAGAGAATCAACACAAAGAACAGATGATCTTGGGTTCCCCTGGTAACTGTACGTAGTCAACTCTCCACAGCTGGAAAGTGACTGACTGCACTGCACACGCAAACATTACAGCACAGTGCACCAGCCATTTCCATTGGGAAGAACCTTGTACCATTAAGTGCTTACATCATTCAAGTGATGTCATCAATGTTATATTAACATTAATCCCATAACAAAACATCACTTGAATACAAGAGAATTTATTAAAGCACTCCAAGTGATTGATTATCAAGAACAACAATTCTCCAGTGCATCAAGAACAAAGTACACCGCTACTACGGACCAGTTCCCATATCAAGTCTTTGTATGTCCTTAATAGAGTTGTAACTTTGTAATAGTTCTTCATTGTAATTCCTATTTAGCTTGTCTAGATAGGAAACTCTAGTAAATCATAAACTTCAGTGTTTATGTCGTGGCTAGAGTTAGTCATGTGTTGAAGTCTTTGTAATGGTTATATTACAAAGTGGCTTGTAATAGGAGTGTTACAAGTTAGTGAGGGATTAAGTATTTAATTCCTAGGTTACATAGTTTATAATCTAAAATTTTCTCATAGTGAAGTTGAAATCCTACAAGTGTAGGTCGTGGTTTTAAATCCCATTGAGCCGAGAATTTTCCACGTAAAATTTCTCAGTGTTATTTACATTCTGTTGTGTGTGTACAATCTGTGGAAACTAATAGAGAACCTGGTCTCTATATAGTTTGGTGGACCCTCAAATTCTATTAATTGGTATCAGAGCGGGTTCTTTCTATCAGGCTAACACCTAGAAAGGATCCTCATGGCTGCTCCACCAAACTTTGAAGAAGGCTAGTCCACTTACAGGCCACCTAGGTTCAATGGTCAGTACTATGGGTGGTGGAAGACTAGGATGCAAGACTTCATCATGGCTGAAGATTCTGAGCTATGGGATTTTATGTGTGATGGACCCTTTGTTTCTACCAAGAACCTTGGAGATCCAGCTATAGTCGTTCCCAAGACAAGGAATGAATTTAATGATGCTGATTGAAAGGCCATAGAGAAGAACTTTCGTGCAAAGAAAATTCTTGTGTGTGGGATAGGTCCTGATGAATACAACAGGATATGCTTGTCAATCAGCAAAAAAAATCCGGGAAGCTTTGCAGACAGCTCACGAGGGAACCACTCAGGTGAAGCAATCCAAAATCAACATGCTCACCACTGAATATGAGCTCTTCAGGATGAAGGATGATGAATCCATCTAAGATATGCACACTAGATTCACCTCCATCATCATTGAGTTACACTCTCTTGGTGAAATAATTCCTATAAACAAGCTCGTAAGAAAAACTCTTAGCGTGCTGCTTAGCTCTTGGGAAAGTAAAGTAAACGCCATCACTGAGGCAAAGGATTTGCAGACACTAACCATTGATGAGCTTGCTGGAAATTTGAACACTTATGAAATGAAGAAAAAGAAGGACAGTGAAAGAAGAGAACCCAAAAGAGAAAAGAACCTGGTTCTTAAGACAGAAATAAATGACTCAAGTGGTGAAGACAGTGATATGGCATACCTGACAAGAAGATTTCAGAAAATGGTTCGCATGAATGGAGGTATCCCAAACAGGGGCAGTTATAGCAAGCCAAAAAATTATGACCTTTGTCATAAAGGTGGCAAGCCAGGACATTTCATCAAGAATTGTCATCTCTTAAAGCAATATCAATACAAGAACAACTCAGACAAAGCTGCCAAGAGGAACTTGGTTCCTGATAAACGCTTCAAGAGAAAGAATGTTGCTAACAATGTTGTGAAGCAAGCTCTTGATTCATGGGGAGACTCCTCCAGCGAGTCTGAAGAAGAAAATAATCATGGTGATATTTCAATGATGGCAGTGGAAAGTGAAGCAACTAAGTATGACTCCATTTTTGCCTTGATGGATCAATCTGATGACGATGGTGATAAGGTAAATTTTCTGGATGTTCAGAGAAATCTGAAATCTTACCCTCCTAAAAAACTCATGTATTTAGAAAATATGTTAATTGATGCTTACCATAGTCTTATAAATGATAAAGATGCTTTAACTATGGAACTAGGAGAAGCTGAACAAACCAGAGATGACCTAGTGGTCGTTGTAGTTGATCTGAAAGAAACAATAGAGAACTTGAAAAATGAAAAGGATGCCTTAGATGAGAAAATTGCTAGTATAGAACATGAAAGAGATGATCTAATGGTTATTGTGGTAGATTTCAAGGAAACCATTGAGTATGTAAGTAAAGAAAAAGAAGCCTTGACTGAGAGAGTTGCTAACATTGAGCAAGAGAGAGACGACCTATTAGTGGTGGTAGTGGACTTGTAGGAGACCATTGAGGAACTTAAAGTGGAGAGTAGGCTTGGAAATTCTTAAAAGGGAAAGAAGGTTACGAGTGAGTCTCACATTAAGCTTGAAAATGAGCTAAATCTAGTGAAGACCAGTCTGTGTGCTGAGGTTGAGAGAAACAAACATATTCAGGAAGAACTAGGAAGAGTGAAGAGTGATCTCGAAAAATATCTTAAGTGGACTTGGTCTTCTGATGCCATTACTGCCATGTATGTTAACAATGGGGGAAACAGGCAGGGAATTGGGTTTCAAAGGGAGAAGACTCCCTACAACCCACATAGCAAGTATGTTATTGTACCCAACAATTGGATGTGTACCCATTGTGGTAACAATGGGAATCTCAAGGAAAACGGCAATGCCAGGGTTCAGTCTCATCAGAAAAATAAAATCTTTGCTGAGAAAGTAACTACTTCTAGAGGACCCGGTCCTTCCCATAGAAAACGCTTTTTGCCTGCTTGGACTAAAAGAGCACTCATTCATCCCTTTCCTTACTACAAGGGACCCAAACTTGTTTGGGTTCCTAAATTTAACATTTGATTTTCTTTTGCAGGGAGCAGTGAAAGGAAGCAGCCAACAGTGGTACATGGATAGTGGCTGCTCAAAGCACATGACTGGAAATACTATTGATTTTCTTTCACTGAAAGCCCTGCAAGAAGGGATGTATCCTTTGGAAATGAGAAAAAGGATATATTCTGGGAGTTGGAAGGATTAGGAAGTCACTCACTCACTCAATTGAGAATGTGTACTATGTCAATGACCTCAAGTACAGTCTCTTGAGTGTCTCCCAAATATGTGACAAAGCAAACAAGGTGAATTCTTGTCTAAAATATGCACAGTCACCAACCTTGTAACTAGTGAAGTGGTGCTTGTAGCTAAAGATACAAAAATATTTATGTTGCGGATTTTGAGTCTCTACAAAGCGGTGAGCTGAGCTATTTGAGAGCAGTTGATGATGATGTTGGACTGTGGCATAGAAGGCTAGGGCATGCAAGCTTCTCTCTACTAAATAAGCTGGTCCAGAAGGACCTGGTTCGTAGTTTGCCTAAGTCAAGCTTCAAAGAGCACAAAGTGTGTGATGCATGCGCAAAAGGAAAGCATGATAAATCCACATTCAAGCCCAAAAAGGATGTTAGAACCTCAAAGACACTTGATCTTCTTCATATGGATCTATGTGGACCAATGAGGGTGCAAAGCAGAGGAGGAAAAAGATACATCTTCGTGATAGTAGATGACTACTCCAGATTCACTTGGACTTTGTACCTCAGAACCAAGAATGAAACCTTTCAAGTATTTGTGGCTTTCGTGAAGAAGATTCAAGTAAAGATGGGATCAAAAGTGGCTTGCATTAGATCAGATCATGGGACAGAATTTGATAATGCAAGACTTGATGAATTCTGTACTAAAAATGGCATCACCCACAACTTCTCAGCCCCAAGAACGCCACAGCAAACTGGAGTTGTGGAAAGGAAGAACATGACTCTTGAAGATATGGCACGGACAATGTTGATTGATAGTGGGATTGCAAAGAATTTCTGGGCAGAAGCTATCAACACTGCTTGCTACTTGGTGAACAGGTGCATGATCAGGTCCCTTTTGAACAAAACACCTTTTGAGTTGTTGAATGGAAGGAAGCCCAAGCTGACTCATTTGAGGACTTTTGGCTGTAGATTTTATGTTCTCAACAATGGAAAGGATCAGCTCGGAAAATTTGATGTCAAGAGTGATGAAAAAATATTCTTGGGCTACTCATCTCAAAGTAAATCTTGCAAGGTATATAACAAACGAACCTAGTGTGTTGAGGAGGGTGTTCATGTGACCTTTGATGAGTCTCATCTCTCTTGTGAAAAGGACAAAAATGATGATCAAGAAGGAGAACCCTTATTGGTTCCAGGTGAAGTTAATTACATGGAAAACGGGAAGGCTGACATGATGAGCCATGTCAAGGAGTTCAGTGAAGACAATGCAACTACTTCTCCATCCATCGGAGAAGAACCTGGTTCCACAATCACAACAACTGAAGCTGAAAATAAAGTTATTGATGCAGTTCAAGGTAATCCACTTGCTGAAGAAAGGAGCATCCAAGAAATTCAGTCTGGCATACTCACACTACAAGAAATCTGTCTTTTAGTGGCGACCAAAGTCGCCACAAAATCATTGATAGTCACCACTAAATGTTTACAGTAGCGACTATGGAACTATTGCAAGTACTTCCTTCACTGAATGTTATTAGTGGCGACAACATGAGGTCGCCACAGAATGTATACATTTTGTGGCGATGTGGTCGCTACAAAAACTAAATGTACTCGCCACAAGAAAGAGTTCCACTAAGCTGATTTTATTGAAGTCGCTACTATAAAGTAACATTTAGTGGCGACTTAGTCGCCACAAAAACTATTAATCATTAGTGGCAACTCTAATA